>PVJS01007228.1:0-56855 GCA_004027185.1 Glis glis | reverse complement strand
TACCGGGGATTGAACCCAGGGGCGTTCTACCTCCGAGCTACACCCCCGGCCCTATTTTTTATACTTTATTTTGAAACCGGGTCTCGCAAAGTTGTGGAGGGCCTCAGTAAGGAGAGAGAGAGAGAGAGAGAGAGCTGAGGCTAGCTGCAAACCCGGATCCTCCGGTCTCCACCTCCCAAAGAACTGGGATTACAAGCATGCGCCACCACGCCCGGCTCTCATGATTCTTTCTTAAGGCCCATGGGCTATCTCAGCACATAGTAAAACAGTCTATACTCAATAAATGTGTTCCGTATAGGTAATAATTACTTTGAATAAAAAAGTACAACAGAATACCCAAAGTCTGGATTTAATAAGTGATCAAATTCATAAAGTAGTTGAGGGCAAACTGTAGTCCCCAGATCAACAGCATTCTTCATTTCCTGGAAATTTAGAAAGGCAAATTCTTGGGCCTCCACCCAGATGTAATAAACCTTGCAATCTGTTTTACCAAGCTCTCCCGTTGATTCTGGTGGATGCTGAAGCTTGGGGGCTACTGGTCTAGAAGCTAAAGTGTACCAAATAAAGAGACTAAAATGACAGAACCATCTTAAAAAGTTGATAGTCTGGAATAATTTGGGGTGGAGGCAGTGATGGTTTATACCAGTTCTCTGACAGCCTTGGGCTCATTTTGGGAGCAATTTTCTTTAGAATCCCATTATTTCTCCCTAAATGGATCATCATTCAAGAACTCATCAAAAACCACATAACCTTTAATGTTTTGTATTAAGTATATATATGCCTCAAAGTTGTGAAATTCCCTCTGAAGCATGGCCTTTCAAACTTTGTTTTGTATAAACTTGCACATGGAGGATTACCTTAAAAAAATGAACTCCAGTTGCAAAATTTAGATTCACTGGATCAGGGGTGATCCGTGTGTGTGTGTGTGTGTGTGTGTGTGTGTGTGTGTGTGTATGTGTGTGTGTGTGTTACTGAGGATTGAACCCAGGGGCATTCTACCTCTGAGCTACACCTCCAGCCCTATTTTATTTTTTATTTGGAAACAGGGTCTCACTAAGTTACGGAGAACCCTGCTATAAGTTGCTTGGGCTGGTCGTGAACCTGCGATCCTCCTATCTCAGCCTCCCAAATACTGGGATTACAGGCCTGCACCACCAAGATCCTGGCACATCCTACAGTTTTTTAAACAAGCAGGTGGCAGGTGGAAGGTGGATAATGGACTGTATTCAGACTCATTACCCTATAGCCTCACTACACAAATTGTGGTTGCAAGCCAGTGGTGGAATCACCCAAGAGACTTAAAAACCCAGAATGAAGCTTCCCATCCCAGATTTGCAAAATCAGAATTTTCATTTTAGTAAGATCCCCAGGCCTTTTGTTCTGCATATTAAAGTGTGGGGAATCACCATTATAGGCAATTCATGAGAACACGAGTAAGACAGAATGCTGGCCAAAGGAAAAACATAATTTCCTGACAACTTATTTTCTATTGCTGTTCCTAGCCTTCTGTTATGTTACACCATTTTTATTCTACTTCTTGATTTCTGATTACTTTTTCTCCATAATGACTGCAGTTCTAGGGAAACAAATCTTGATATGTAATATTCTTATAATAGTACATATATAAATAGCTCTAATTAAAGCTCAATGGAAAATATACAGCATTACAGATAAAATTGATGTGATTAAAAATAATTTATGTAGAAACCTTTATGTTTTAGTATTCCAAAATAAATTAGTTGATTGTAGGAAGTTAATAATTAATTTGAAATGTTTATGGTAAGATATTGACCCAATAATGTATTCTGTTTTCTTTCTAGATTTTAATATTTGTATAATTTAGATGTTGAGTTAAAAAAAGAGGGAGTATTTTAAACTCTTATAATTGGATCTTTCTATTAATTCATAGTCAAGAGAGGTACATTTATTTAAGATAGAGAAATACAATTTGCATTGCATTAACATTTCACTAAGAGAGACAAAATGTTTGCACTTATTAGAATAAAGGAGCGTATTAGGCTTTGAGTATATGGCTTTGCATTGATTTTTATATAAGCAAAACCTTTCTCTTTTGTTTTAAACATGACTGCCTGGATGCCTAGCTTTATTTCTCTTTTGCTGTCATTTTAGTTATTTTTTTAATTGCACATTGTTTTTTATTTTTGTTTCTTATGGTTTTCATAACTTATTCATCTTTTTACATAGCTATACCTTGAGGACAGTCTGGTAGTTCTTGTAGTACACAATGACTGGACATGTCTATATGCCTCAGAGTGTAATGTACTCCCAAAAGTGCAGAAGGCTTGCCTTAAACCTGAGCAGAAACATTGACTTCCTCTAGGGTGTGGAATGACCCCAAATCCTTTGGAAATAAGAAGGGACATTAGTAAACATTTGAATAAATATTTGTGGCATAATGGAGGAAATGGCAGGCAGAATTGTTGATCTAAAATTATAACCCTCTGACATTCCATCACAATAGAGACATTTCTTAAAGAAGACTGCATCTTGTCAATTGTACATACTCTTGTTGGGGGTATACCTTAATGTCCTGTGAGGGGTTCTCATCGGATTCTGGGTAGTATAAGGGTAAGACGTTACTGAGAAAGGATGAAGGACCAGAACCAGGAGCCAAAAGTTTGCCAAACACAAATTCTGCCCCCCCCTTTTTGTGAAAATTTCCTAACTCTGAGGCTTTAAAGTAAATAACAAACAAAGGTCCTTTATTAGGGAGGAAATTTGCTTTCTTAACTTTTCATTTACACAGACAGAAAAGCCTTGCAGTTTTGTTTGTTTATTTTCAGATTAAAGAACTGTAAGAGTACATTAATATTGAATATGGGGAAAGCAGAGGACATGACTGGTATGCATACAGCCTTGCTGGGGTCAAGGAGGCCTGGTTGTTGTTGCTATTCTATTACTAGGTATCTGTCTTATTGGAGGTACCTTGCTTCATCTCTTTGGGCTTGAGTTTTGCTCATCTCTAAACTGAACTGGGCTACAAGATCTTGAATGTCCCCCTTACTGTCTTTGTTTTCCAAAGAACAAGAACAGTTGGAAAAAAAAAAAAGGAGTAATTTATATTTTCCCTTCAACTAGTTTTATAATTACCACCTAAGGCTCACAGGTCTGGAGTTATTTTCTATGATTCAGTGAATTAAAAACTAAAATACAAAAACAATGGAGAAAAAGGAAAAATGATTTAAGCAAAGCAATAAAATCACGATTTTACATTGAAGCTCCAGGCTTTGTGAGTCTTGAGTAGAATTTAAAGCTGGGTGAGTATTGTATTTCTTACCACATACTTAACCCATTCTTTAAAAGCACCAACTTCCTATCTTCAAAAAGGATGCACTAATTTCTGACATCTTACAAACACTATAGTAATTATACTATCAGTGACACTGAATTTCATTTTTTAAAAGTAGGAGATAATTGTTGATTTCTTGCCCAGAGACCTGAGGACATCTTACATAAACTAGTGAATCTCATTCTAATGAATTTCATTACAAATGCTCACGTGAATAATAATTGTGGACAGAAATAAAATAAATTCACTAGTTTAAAATCACCAAGTGCTAATCATGAGTCAGTATGAGTCAGTTTAGGCAAGCCGGATAAAGTTAGCTAAAAATATGATTGCAAAATGTTTATAAACTTAGGTTTTAGAAGAAATTTTATTTTTCAAATAATAATCACTAAGCAAACTATAATTCTTTAAATATCAATAGTTTGCCCTTTTAATATGTAAAGTTCAAAGGTCAGTGCACGATCATATGTAGGATGAACGAATGCTATTTAATGATATAAAAAACACAACTTTTAGGAAGTAGATGATAAAAAGCTGCAATTTGTACACAAGGTGGAAATGCGTAAGAAGTGCTTTCTATGTCAGCATTACAATGTTACCTATTTGCCAACCAATAGGCTGTCATAAGAACATTAAATCACTCAATAAATGGCTAATTATATAATCCTATAAAACCTGAAGAGAACTTATAGTGCTCTATTTTAGAATTTGGCTACATTAGGAATCTTCCTCCTCAGTCAACCAGAGTTTCTTTGAGAAAGGATATTTCAGTAGCACAAGAAAAAGGCTCATTTTGATGGTGTTTTAAATTTCTATTCTAATAACTTTTACTTTTTTATTTTATTTTATTTTATTTTTGTAGTACAGGGGATTGAAACCAGGGCCTCACACATGCTAGGCAAGCGCTCTACCATTGTACATCCCCAGCCCCTCTAGTAACTCTTAGATATTCCTCCCACTACATCAGTTAGGTAGCTAGCTAGACATTAACAAAATGGGTCAGCTGGGATAGACTGGATCAACTGGACAGACTGGACCTGCAAAGTCTCACTTTGACCCTCTCCCCTGTGGGAAAGGGGCAGAGATGGGGCTGGCTGGGATGAGCTGGAAGTTGACCTGGAGAGCCTTGCTCAAGTTCACCCCCTCTCCTGTGGGAAGGAGGTGGAGAAACAACACAGGGTCACTAAAGTGCCACATGCAAAGGGCAGTCAATCACCCCAAATGTAATACGTATAAAGAAGTTGGTCAAAAGGAGTATAAAGCTCACGTTTATGAGCGAGACATGTAGTGGAAGTAATATGCGGAACACTCCATGCCGCTTTCCTTACCTGGAAGCAGACTCCTCCAGACCCACCTCTGGGGTGTGACCCCATTGCCCCAGGCTGCCTTCCCATTCAGGGAATGGCCCGTGCCACAGACGCTTTCCCCTGGAGTGCCTCCCTTTCCTCTCTCCTCATGGCCTTTCACCTTCACTTCCCTACATAAGCCTCCTGTAGCCCCCATTTGTTCTTTCCAAGCAGATAAGCAAGGACTGAGGTTGTCAGAAATAATTTTAAGATCACCCACCTATTTTCTGTTCCCTTCCTCCAGCCATGTGGACAGAGGGATTTACCCTCCATGCAGTTCAGTTTGATGGAGAGGACCAGATGCCTTTTTTAACAGTATATGTGGCAGCCAGTGAGTTAGGGGGTCATCTGATCTCACTGAATACCATTGATCATGTTGATAATCACAGCAGTTATCCATTCCTGGTTTTTCCTGTTGTAATTTGTTTTTCCTGTTGTAATTTCTATTTTTCAATATAATTTTAACCAACCTAGGTGTCCATCAACAGATGAATGGATTACAAAATTATGGGAAATACACACAACGGAATTCTACTCAGCAATAAAGAAGAACAAAATAACATAATTTATAAGAAAATGGAAGGATCTGGAAAACATTATGTTAAGTGACATTAGCCAATCACAAAAAGAGAAGGGACATATGTTTTCATTAATATGCACAACCTAGGGAGTAGTGGGGACACAAAAGGAACTTTGGACGATAATGGAGAACCCTCGGTGGAGTAAGGGAAGTGGTATAAGGGAAGGGGAAGGGCAAGAAAGAAGTGAATCAATGGAATTATAAACAATGTGTACATATGAGAATATGCCAACGACATTCTCGATACTCCATATGGGGAGGAGGTGGGGGGGACACTAAGTGTTGTGTGCATGTATGTTAACGTTAAATTGATATTCATTGTGATGTGAGACTACAATGCACCAATAAAAACATGTTTAAAAAAATAAAGAAATAAATATAATTTTTGGGTCAATTATAGTTATACATCAGAGCGTTGTTCTTGTATATAATTTGAGACAGGCGCAGAGGTGAGATCCGTGTGAAACCCTCTTAATGCAAAGAGGAACAAACAATCCATACATGTCATTGTTCTATAATAACAACATAGAATTGAAGCTTTTTTGGTCTCCTAACAAAGAGATTCTACAGATTTGACAATGCTCTTCTTTTAGAGAAATCCTCCTGGAAAGAGATACACAGAACTTGGAATACTTTATTTAAGAGTGGCAGACAATACTCAAAACCTGCTAACACAGGATTTTAAGAAAGGAACACTACAGGGAGGGGTAGGAGGAATGTTGGTCAAAGGACCACAACTTCAGTGAGAAGGAGCAAGTTCAAGACAACTATTGTACAACGAAGTGACTATAATAACACTGTAGAAGGTATCTGAAAATTGCTGAGTGGATTTCAAGTGTTCTCAGCATAGAAAAATGGTATGTGAAGTAACACATATATTAAATAGCTTGATTTAGCCGTTCCACGATGGGCATATGTTTGTATGTTTCAATACATTATGTAGTACAACATAAACCTATATAATTTTTATTCATCAATTTAAATAAATAAAAAGGACCATTATAATACACTGAATACCAGTTTTGTTATATTTTTGTTTTTAAATTTCGGTATGTACTGGGGATTGTGCTTTGCTATATTTTTAATAACACTAAAAGGCATTTGAACAGCCTTCATAATATTCTCTTATATATTACCATATTTTATCTTATATTTTATATATGTAAAGGAGACATACACATGCACATACATACATATATAGTATATATAATACTTTCATGAAAATGAGAAACATTTTTCATAGCACTAAGAATTGAACCCAGGGGTATTCTATCTATGAGCTACATTCCCACTCCTATTTTATGTTAATTTGAAACAGGGTCTCATTAAGTTACTGTGCACTGCTGGTCTTGAACCTGTGATCCTCCTGTCTCAGCCTCCCAAGTACTGGAATTACTTACAGGCATGCACCACAGCGCCCCACTATCTTTTTTTTTTCAGTACTGGGAGGCTGAGACAGGAGGATCGCAGTTTGGAGGACAGCCTCAGCAACTTAGTAAGACTCGACTCTGTTTCAAAATAAAAAATAAGGGCTGGGTGTGTAGCCTAGAGGTAGAATGCCCCTGAGTTCAATCCCCACGGCCTATGTATATATATGTGTATATATATATACATACATGTATATATATATATACCATGTATGTATATATGTATATATATGGTGAATTAATAAAAATCCATAACATGCCTAAAAGCCTGACCACAATTATATAATACTAACTTTATATATATATTACCATAATATATCATATATTAATATATATTACTAGTGAATTAATAAAAACCCTTACCATGCCTCACTGCCTATCCACAATTATGTAACACTAACTCTTTTCCTTTCTCTTATATGATATACAGTGATTAGTTATAAAGTTATCTAACTCATGGTTTGGAACCTTTACTAGAAATGTATGTCCCCTCACCCTTGAGTTTCTCGTTTCTACAATAAAAATTCCAGAAACAGCTTCATATGGATAAAAGAACAGATTTGTAGTTCAGGACAAATTGTGGGTCATTATTTATCCAGTAAGGAAAGAAGAAATGAAGACTGTTGCATAGAGCAGCTAGAATATTAAAAAGTAACCTCTGAACTTAATTTATTGATAAAGGCTTGCCTTCATGTTAAAAAAAATTTAGTAGATATAGAATGTATAAAGAAATCGGGGCTTTAAAGAATCTTACAATCTGATAAAATTAAATACATCTCTTTTGCTGAATGGGCCGAATCCTGAATTAGCTAGTTGAAGGTGTTCATAGTATGACTTTTTTCAAGGGGTGGGGGATTCTGGAGGTTGGGTCGGTAGTTAATTTTGCTTTGAAGATGAGACTTAGAAATTGTACAGGGCTAAATGTGCAATGTGTGCATGGATGATGTTCATACCCTGACATATATCAAAATGTATAATTACAATGCACCAATAAATGAACATAAAAAATTTAAAAAAAAAGAAATTGTACAGGTCAAATGGAATTCCTCGACAGATTCTGCAAAAAAATAGAAATTTCTACCATTTCTCTTGATTTCCTTCCTCTCCCGGTATGTACGCATCTCAGCTTGCTGGCAGGTGCAGCTGGGTCTGGGTAGTGGAGACTACCTGATGTTTTCCTGGGGTATCTGGTTCTTTCCACTTAGTTTCCTGCTGTCACATCCTGAAGCAGCTTTCACAGATGCATTAGCCAGTGGGCTGTGGTGGACTGCTGAGCTATTCCCCGCTAAAACCAATCAGCAGCCCCACTCCAACTGAGAACCAAAGATAGGTTACAAAAGAGTATTTTCACTCTCCACATGTTTTTGTTTTGTTTCCCATCTGATTCATTTGGAGTGGTTAAAATTACCCAAATGCTTTTGCACTGAAAATACTTTATTATTCTGGTTTCCACGGATAGGACTCATGCCTGTCACATGGTTGTACTCATTTAGTTAATATCTTATAATGTGAGGGTGTGCTGCATATGAGAATCACTGAAATCACAGTAGCTCATATTTTGGGTAATAATGGTCTCTGTTGCATGGACATTTAGGAGCCAGGGGTCAGTGAGGCATCTCAATCTAGACAATGAAAAGTACAGAAAGAACCAGTTCTTCAGATTCCTGGGCAGTTGCATTCAGAACGTGATTTTTAAAATACTTTCATTGATGCAATATAGTCTCACATCATAATGTAGTTCATTGTGATAGTGACACACATGCACACAGCTCTCGGTGGGCTTTCCTCTAGCTCCTTCCCCCTCCCCTTCCCCATATGTGATACTGAGATTGACATTGGTATTCTCACATTGGTACATAATGGAAGTGATTCCATCAGTGATCCTCCCTCTCCCCCCTCCCCTTCTCCTAGACCCCTCCCTGGCTCCACTGAAGTTTTCTCCTCCATTATCTGAAGTCCCGCTGGTATCCCGATTTCTCCCTAACTTCCACATATGAGAGAAAACATATGACCCTTCACTTTCTGGAACTGGCTAATTTCACTTAGCATAATGTTGTCCAGGTCCTTCCATTTTCTTGCACATGACATAATTTTGTTCTTCTTTATTGTTGAGTAGAATTTCATTTTGTGTATATCCCATAATTTTGTAATCCATTCATCTGTTGATGGACACCTAGGTTGGTTCCATAATTTGGCTATGGTGAATTGTGCTGCTATAAACATGGATATTCACGTATTACTATAATTATCTGACTTCAGTCCTTTTGGAAAGATACCCAGGAATGGTCTAGCTGGATCATATGGTGGATCCATTCCCAATTTTCTGAGGAATCTCCACATTGATCTCCATAGGGGCTGAATTGATTTGCAATCCCACCAACAGCGTAGAAGAGTTCCAATTTCCCCACATCCTCGCCAGCATTTGTTGTTCTTTGTTTGATGCCATCTTGCTTCACAATTTCCCTTTCTGGTTCATCCTCTCACCCCAGAGCGATTTTTTTTTTCTTTTGGTGGTGATGCTAGGGCATTCTACCTTCAAGCTACACCCCTGGTCCTATTTTACTTTTTTATTTGGAAACAAAGAGCAGAGTCTTGCTAAATTGCTGAGAGCCTTGCTAAATTGCTGAGGCCGGCTTCAAACCTGCAATCCTCCTGTCTCAGCCTTCAAAGCACTGGATTACAGGTGTGCACCATCATGCCCAGCTCAGTGCACATTTTAAATATGAGTACGAGTAAAATATGGACAAGCACAATATGGTTCTGGCTTTTAGATCACTAAATGTGACATGAGTCACATTTATTTTATCTGCTGCTACATAGACCTAAGATTGTGTATTAATTGAAATCTACAATATTTTTAATAGGGAAAAAAACTGCCATTCTAAATAAAGGTCTGATCTTTCTACAATGCAGGTAGAAGGTGCTCTGTTATGCATTCCGCAGCTGGGAGCAAGCACATACAAGTTGCTCCCAGAAGGAACTCTGCAGTGAAGAGAGAAGCAATAGCAGTTTACAATATGCACTTTGACTGAGACCTGCAGCCCCTGGGGCTACACGCTCACACATGAGCCCACACTAGGCATTTAGCAATTCATTAAAAAGCTTCAGCTTTTATGTGTCCTCTGACATCTGCCCAAAGGAAGTGAATCCACAGTCCATGTTTCTCTCAGCAGGCACCTCTCTCTCCCCTATTTCCTGTTACATGGCTGTCTGATGATCACAGTTTTCTGGGTATGTTGAAAAGAAGTTGACAGTATATTGTTTATCCAGCATTTTCCTTTTTATAAAAACGAGTGTCATCTCTTTTCATCCCCCTCTGACTTGAAACTGATAGTGGATATGTTCAATCCTTGTCTTTTTTATATACTATCCATTTTCTTTTTCTTTTTTTATCGAATCAGTCTCATTACTTCACATACGAAAGATATTGAGCAATGGTAGATATTTTATTGTATTTTTTCATTTTCATAAGTTTAGCCACTTCCATTTCATCTTCCTTTTCAGATCATATTTTTCTAAGTATGAATGTTTTCTTTAAAATTTTTCAGTGTTTTTATGTCCTATATTGTTATTCACTTCTATTTCTTTAGGAATGATATGCAGTATCATTTCTCCATCCTACACTCCTATTGTGAGTACTAAGGCCACAGATCCATTCATAAACTGTAAATTTTTCTTACATCTCCCATAAGCATCTCACACCCAATGGATCCAAAACAAAGACTTCATCTTCTACCTAAAGTTGGCCATCACATTTTGTCCTCTCTATCTTGGTAGATTTCCATGGACCCCATTGTCTAAGCATGAAATCTGGAAATCATTTTAGATTTTTTTCTTTTCCTTCACTCCCCACATGCAGCCAATTAACAAATCCTGTCAATATAATGTCTTAACTTACCATATTTTCCTACTTCTTTCCTGCTCATACTACCTAACAGATATAAATCACCATTGTCTTTCTTGAGGACCATATAACCACATCATAGCTGATCTCAGATCCCTTCCCCACACTGTGACCTGGATGACATATTTTAAACATATATATACAATGCAATTATCCCAACTCCAAACCCTTCAATATTTTTCACTTCTCTAAGAATAGATCCCAAATATTTCAATTGGCCTTCTGTGATCTGTTCACTACCTATTTCCCTATCTTTCTTCTCCCCAAATTCATTGGTCCAGCCATTCTAAAGGCCTTCTGCCTCTTCACCTCTAGCCACAATCTTACTAACTTTTAGGAGAATATTTGTTAAGTTATTGAAAAATCAAAACCCTACACTGTAACTTCGTTATGCACTATAACTATAATGATTTAATGAATGAAGAATATTGATTGCCTGAACTACCTTCGGCTGCAGCATGTGGAACAAGGCAATCTCCCATCTATCACTTATTCTTCATCCAGGAAAATAGTAAATGGAGGCAGTAGGATACATTTTACTTTGCTAAAAAGCTCACAGTTGAATCACAGATGTGATTGTATTTTCTACTGTCAGTGAGAACACACAGCCTTCCCATAGTTCTCTTCCTTTTTTTACCCCCTTTTTTGTGGTACTGGAGATTGAACCCAGGGACATTCTACCTCTGAGCTACACCCCCAGTCTTTCTCTCCCCCTCTCTCTTTTCTTTCTTTCTTCTTTCTTCTTTCTTTCTTTCTTTCTTTCTTTCTTTCTTTCTTTCCTTCTTTCTTTCTTTCCTTCTTTCTTTCTTTCTTTCCTTCTTTCTTTCTCTCTCTCTCTCTCTCTCTCTCTCTCTCTCTTTCTTCTTTCATTTTGAAACAGGGTCTCACTAGGTTGCTGAGTCTCTCTCTAAATTGCTGAGACTGGCCTTGAACCCCCATCCTTCTGTTTCAGCCTCCCAAGTACTGGGATTACAGGTATACACCACCATGCCTAGTTAATTTCAAAATGGGTGGCATCTATTTTTGACCCAAAACTAGTAATTCATGAAATCACATTCTTAGAATATTTTACTCACCCTGCTCTGAAAAAATGTTGAATGAATATACTAATGTGGGTATTTGACCCTTCCCCTTGCTTTTGCAGCTTTGAGAAACAATTTTAAATAAAGGGAAAGGTCATTCAGAATAACGCTTTTATCTGATAATCAACTTACTATATATTTGGAAATTGAAGAATCATATTTTCAGTTCCCACTCATAAAATGACTGAAATTCATGTAATATTTATGTGATTTTATACAAAAGAATATACGATGGCTTATTTTTAAACTGTCAAATAGTTGGGATGGTATTTGAGGTTAAATATGGACAAGCCAAAGTGTTTAGAATATAATAAAATTAGGTAGGCATGGTGGTACACACCTGTAACCCCAGTATGTAGAGGCTTGGACAGGAGGATTGCAGGTTCCAGGCTAGCCTCAGCAACTTATTGAGACTCAGCAAGACCCTCAACAACTTAGTGAGACCCTGCTTCAAAATAAAAATAAGAAGGGCTGGGGGTGTAGCTAAGAGGTAGAATGCCCTTGGGTTCAATTCCCAGTGACAATAAATAAAAAATGAATAAATGAATAAATAAATAAATAAATAAATTTTAGTACATATAAAAACATATATGTTCTAAAACTTAGCTAATAAATATCCCACTTCATTAGTTAGAAAAGATAGAACTGTTATTTGTTCATAATATAGAAAATTAGAGAGTAAAATATTCTTAATTTGAATGTCCTTTAGCATCTTTGGAAAAACGGCATAAATAAGTTAAACACAGTGATCTTTTGCACTTGATGTTTTAGTAAAGCCACTTACTTTTTTTCACAATCTGGAGGATTATTTTGTAGTTCCCTATACTAAAGTGACAGAAGCTGTAACAAAAAACAGGATTAGATAAAAACTCAAAAAACATTTTTAATTGGATTCTCTAAGCTCCCTGAAGTCAAGGACCTTACCTTTTTAATTAAACAAAGAAAATTCAACATCAAACTGAATTCTACTTCCCGATTCAGGGAAGATTTTAAGATACTAGATTCACTAATTACACAGCTTTTTTTTTAATGCCTCGACTCCACCCCACAAATGAATTCGAGGCGCACATGACTAACCTGCCAGGCGAATATTCTAATAATGAGAAAAATATTCTCCCCTCACTAGCAACGTTTTTGACATTCAATTTTATTGTTAAAACTTCTAATCTCTTGTCTGATGAATCCAAAAGAATGGAGAGATAGATGCTTCATCTTTGTTCTTTCATTACTTGATAGACTTTCAACAAACTGTGCTCATCTTCAATTGCTAATACATTATCCAAGGTCAGAAGGACTCTATGGATTTATAAGATTAAAGAGTAGAGTCCAAAGCCCTGCACTTGTAAAAGTAAAAGCTACCTCCCCATTACATATTTTAGCATACAATGCATATGGCATGTGCTAATTGAAAAGATGTTATAGCAAAATTAACCTACTTAGAAGTAGAGTAACTCATCCTTTAGGGAAGAAAAGACAAGAGCATCTTTCATCAGAAAGGCAGTGGAGTTGGAAGCAATCAAGGAAAAGAAATTAAAGAACTGGAATAGAGAGACTCCATGTGATTGGTACCAGCAAGAGAAAATGGAGACATTTCATAAGAAATTAACCCTCCGCCTTTGAGGTTATCCATAGTATTGAAATTCAGTTGTTTTAAAGAGTCTTTATTACTAAAGACATGATGAAATTTTCTCATAGCTGAGGGGGAAAGTTCAATTACTGTACCAATGTAATAATCCACTTTAAATCATTTTTTTTTTCTGTAAAGATGGAGTTGTATTGAATGGATCTGTCATACTCAGAATGAAACTAGTGCAAATGAAATTCCTGTTAAGGGGCATTAACTTTACTATTTTCTCATTTGCTATAAAAGCCTCATAAGTACCAAGATTTGGGACTGACTATAACTTATTATTAACAAAGGAGAGGAGGAAGGAGCTTCATGATAGATTTAAAAGGAAGCAGATTTTTTCTTTTTCGTTTATGGTCTAGGGACATTAAGAAAAATATCCTTCAGTCTCCCTATGTTTTAATTTTTATTTTTTGGTGTGTGGGTGGGAGTTAATTAGACACCACTGGTTTGCTGTTTTAACTCATTTGTTTTCTAGATCCTTCTATCCAATATATTTTAATGAGTTTCTTTATGGCGACCCCATTTCCCCAGTCATTAACCATCCACGTGCTAATCAAACAATTATCTTGTCATTCATTTTATAAGACATTCTGTAAAAAATCATGGAACCCTTCAGAATTAAAGGAATACAATAATATTCAGACCATAAACATTGTTTACTGAAAATTTCACAATTAATTTCAGTCAAGACACAGAAGCCCGAACAGGAAATATTCCATGTAATAATGGGACTATTTAAGAATTATTGGAACTTATTAAAAGCTGGTATATTTCTTTATGGCTTTGAGAGATTCTGATAAAGAAAGCTATAAGCAATTTCAAGTGATACATTTTAACAGCTGTCCAATATAAATTCCTCAGGTCCTGATCAGTAAATAATCTTTTTTTAATGGTACTGGATATTGAACCCAGGGGTGTTCTACCTCAGAGCTATACCCCCAGTCCTATTTTATTTATTTATTTTTGAAACAGGGCCTCACTAAGTTGATGAGGCTGGCCTTGAACCTGCAATCCTCCTGTCTCAGACTTCCAAGTACTGAGATTATAGGCTTGTACCATCACAACCAGCTACCTTCTATATATTTTTAAACCAATTTTATAAAGTGTAAATTAGAACATATTTGAACTCTTCATTAAAAAATGTGCAAAATTTGTGTTCATTCTGATCAAAATATGAATTTTTTTTTGCCAGAGATGTTAACAGTGAAGTTCACATCTTCAAAAACAACAATTTTAATATAATCACAACTAAATTACATTTCCAAAAAATAATGATTTGGGGTTATAACTGGGCCCCAACTACAAAGGGGCTGTCTATGTTTCAGAAAATAAGGGCAATCTTCATTTACAAGATCATATAAATATTCCAACGTTGGTGGGCCTTAGGTATCTTTTTTGGGGGGGTACTAGGAATTGAACCCAGGGACATTCTACCTCTGAGCTATATCCCCGGTCCTTTTTATTTTTTATTTTGAAACTGGGTCTTGCTAAGTTTCTGAGAGTCTTGCTGAGTTGCTGAGGCTGTACTCAAACCTGAGATCCCCCTGCCTTATTTCTGAATTAGTGGCTTCTGATTCAACTACTGGAATTACCAGCATGCATCACCATGCCTGGCTACTTAATGTATCTTTAGTCAATAAAGTCTCTTTAAGGCTGATAGGAATACTATGTAATAGGAAGATTTTGCTGTGATAGAACAGTGGTTGTCAGGTGCTGGGGTGAGGGAAATGGGAAGATGTTAGTCAAAGCAAACAAACTTTCAGATAGAAATAAGTTGCCGGATGTGGTGGCGCACACCTATAATCCCAGTACTTGGGAGACTGAGACAGGAGGATTGTAGGTTTCAGGCCAGCCTCAGCAACTCAGCAGAGGCCCCATGAAACTTAGTGAGACCCTGTTTTAAAATAAAAAAGTAAAATAGGACTGAGGGGTAGTTCAGAGGTAGAATGCCCCTGGCTTCATCCCCAGTGCCATAAAAAAGTCAATAAGTTGATTCTAGGATCTAATATACAGCATGTTAGCTCTAGTTTATACTGTATTGTATACCTGAAATTTGCTAAGAGAGCATACGGTAGTGTCCTCACTACACACACACACACACACACACACACACACACACACACGCACACACACATTCATGCATGTGTAACTATGTGAGTAAAATAGTAACTTTATGAGGTGATGAATTGTTAAATTGAATGTGATAATCATTTCACAATGTATACATATACCAAACCAGCATAGTATACACCTCAAATATAGACAATTTTGATTTTTCTGTATATATCAATAAAGCTGTGCAAAGAAAAAATAATACAAATAAAAAGGAAAAAAGTTATTTGGTGTGCTTTAATAGCTACTATAGATGTTGACAGGCCAGAGCTTCCTACTATGGGGACAGGAAAATACATGAATTGCTACAAATGGGGAAAATGCCATAGTGTGGTTACCAAAATGTGGCCCCGTTTTATAGTCTGGATTTCTAGTTCTACTGAGTTTGGTGCTGTGCCTGATTTTTTGCCTGCCGAGACGAGAACTGCCAACTTTAAATGTGATTCGACCTTGAATTGGTTATCATATGCCACCTACTGCAGCCCTCGATCACACACACACACACACACACACACACACACACACACACACACATTGGTACTAGCCAGTTAGAAATCTGAATGGACAAATGGAAGTGGGGGATGTTAAAAAGACTTATTTCTAAACCAGTGGCTTCCGATTCTATTTTGTTTAGTATCCAGATGGTGAGCACATTTTAACATCTACGTGCGCTCTCAGGTGAGGAACTAAAAACGAGTACAAAACTTGGCGTTAGTCTGGCTCTATATTGCACAATTTTGATATGTCATAACACACAGGAATATGGCAGGTTGCTGGGCGGCCATTTTTGGGTGGAACTTTTCCAGGGAAAACAGTAAGACACCAAATGGTGCGAAGTAAAGAACCCAAGGAGGAATGTGAAATCGCAACAGCTTGTAGAGGGAGGCCCCGCTTCCACCCAATGAACCAATCCTCAACCCCAAATACGATGAGGAGAAGGCACTTCGGTATATGAAACTGCAACCAGGAAGTGATAAATCATTATCAGAAACAATCTTTGGAAATCAAAGGAAGCAAGAGGCTAAGAAATCTGCAAAGCAGGAAGCAAGAAATGACAGGAGTCCAGATTTGGCACCTACCCTGGCTCCAAGACATACCATAAAAGTCCCAGAAGATTTTAAATTGGAGTATTTAAAGGCCTATAGAAAGCAAATTGGTTACCAGACCCTAGTGCAAATATATCCTCTGTTAAACCATTTGGTGGGCGTGGAATCTTCCCAGACTCACACTTAGCCCTTTATCCAAAATTAAAGAGAAAAGAAGCATACACAAGTATGTTTGAAGCATCCTAAAACATATATTGCTGTAAAAGATTTACAAATTTAGGCATAAAATTAAAAGGGTTTTCTATGTTCCCCAATATAAAAGCTTATGACATTTGAGTTTTAATGTAAAAAAATCTTACCATAAACACCTTATTGGAGAAATGTTTGATCAGTGCTTTATGAGTGAAACATTAGGCACACACACACAAATTAAATTATTTATTTTATTTTTATTTTTAAATAAGCACAAACACATACCTCTACTTTAGCCTGCATAGAAAATTGCTGACCTAATATCATATAATACTTATAAATTTAAATTATTTTTCTGTGTAAATTATTTCCAAAAGCAAGATTATGTTTTATCACAATATTTTTCTTATGTAAGAAAAATAAGTAAAATTATTTGGGGTTGATTTAAGGACATTCTAACAATTATATATGCACCAAAAAACCCTCAGCATTAGAATTTAGACTCCTAACACAACCACAATATGAACAAAGAAATACTAAACACAACATAGCATGGGAAATTAATAATCTTCTCCTTTATTCTTGAACCAGAATATTTTAGCCTGTGTCTTAGTCATAGGCAAGGCCGTAGTTGGCCAACACATGTAGGAGAATTGCAGGCAAACATGGAAAACCACTGAATACACATAGTTCAGTACCCGTGTGCATTTGTGTCTGTGCACGTGTGTACTCAATCTTTGCATTAACTGTGGACAATCAGGTAAGTGGGATGATATAATTTTTCTAGAAGACAGTACTTACAGAATTTTTTTTTCTTGGAGCCAGGTGTTTTACTGTTTTTGTGTGGGGTTGCAGTTTCAGTATGAACTTACACTTGGCTTCAAATAGATACACAAGGAAATGTGTCTATATGTGCAGGCTAGTATATATACATATATTTCTTATTTAGACATGTATTTCTTTGCTCTGTCCCCTAACAGAGCCTAGAAGCAATGATGCCCTGGTAACAATGAGTATATCTAGTGCCTAGATCTTGGTTTTGTCTCAGGGCTGCGAGTTTCCCTTAGTTCTTGTCTCCCCAAAAGAAAGATTTCATTTGGGGGACACAGATAAGGTGAGCATAATGGATTTTATTGGGTGAGATCACCAGGAGGGTCATAGAGCTGGCTCGTCCAGGAGCAGAAAGAGAAAAGAGACAAGTTTGACACATGGTGAGTTTTTAATATTGTCCAGAAATCCTGCCCCTCCTTATGCATAGTAACTTGGGGCGGTTATAGCTTAGTGCGGCTACACTAAGTTTGCCATGTTGGAATTTCCCACTGGTGTCTAAAACTGAAATGTAATGGTCTAGAAGTCTCTGACCACAGCTAGGTGGGGCAATTTCTATATCTCTTCTCAGGAAGGCCCCTGCCCTGCTCATCTCTGGCTAACTACCTAACATTCTCCTCTTAAGAGCTAGAGTCCCTGAAATCATTTAGGGAACAGGATGATTGTCTGTCTTCTGTAGCTTCTTCAAGCTGGAAAGGGATGTAGACATCTCAGGACTTCTTGTTCTTGTCTCTGCCAGGGCAGGTCCTGTTGGGACAGGACCAGCTCCTTTTAATGATATTGATGCATTGATTAAGTGTAACCCCACAGGCAATAAGACAACTGTGGTTGGCATAGATATGCAAATCAAATTAAATAATATCTAAAAGGTATAAATACATACGATCAGGCAGGTTCGATTCCCAGAGTATGAGGGGAGTTTGACATTTAAAAAATCAATCAGTGTGAACTTGCATTTAACGGAATAGAGATAAAACCCATATGTTTACTTTAATAAATGTCACATAAGTATTTCAATAGCACTGATAGAATAAGCATTGATTTGTCACTCAGGCATAATCAAAGTTTTCACAAACGTAGGAATAGTAGGAAACTTTTACATGCTAAACAGAAGTATCTGTAAAAAAACAAACAAAAACCTATACCTAACAACATAGCAAATGATGAAAGATCACTTTTTCTCAAGTTCAAGAAAAGGAAAGAATTCCTACATCTTGCTGTTTCTATTCAATAGTGTATTATAAGTCTAAGTTGTGGAATAAAACCTTATTGGTAGACTGTATGACGGTTCATGTAGAATATACCAAGGAATCACTACTAAAACTAATGAGTATATTTATCAAGGTTATAGACACAATGTTAATAAACAAAAACAATTATATTTTTATATGCTAGCAGAAAATAGTTGGAAAATTACTACAAATGTCCATTTACAATGGGCAAAAAACCCATAAAATATTTAGGAATAAATATAGCAAGTGATGTTCAAGAACTCAATAATGAAAGTTATAAAACACTGGTGAGAGGAATTAAAGAATTATATCCACCATACCATGTTTCTAGATATAAAGGCTCAGTAATTTTAAGTTAGTGATTTACCCTAAATACATTTATAGATCCTAAATAGAATAAAAATTGGGTTTTGTAAAAATTGACAACTTGTATCTAAAATCCATAATGAAATATAAAGAACTTACAGTATCCAGTTATTTCTAAAGAGAGTAGAAATGGGGCACAGTGGCACATGTAATCCCAGTACTTGGGAAGCTGAGACAAGAGGATCACAGGTTCGAAGCCAGGCTCAGCAATCCAGTGAGGCTCTCAGCAACTTAGTAAGGCTGCAGGAATTAAAACTGCATAGTATTGGTAAGAATATAGAGACATAGGTCTGTGCACTAAAAAGAATGTATAGCAGATGGTTTCTGAATGTTGGCCTATTGATATTTGGGAGATAGATAGTTCCTTGTTGATGACTATCCTTGTGCACTGTAGGATGGTTGGCAGCCTCCGCTGACTCCATGAAATAGATAATACAGGTGTCCTGCCATTATGACAACCAAAAATGTCTCCAGATATTTGCAAATGTTCCCAGGGGATTAAATTGTTCCTAACTCAGGATGACTGGTTCAAGGATTGATCTACACATATATAGTATACAAATTTTTGATAAAGATATCAAACCAGTCCAGTGGGGATCAGAAAATCATTTCAACAACAAGGCAGGAAAATTAAACAACACTTAACTTATACTACACACAAAAATAATATAACCTGAAATGGATCATAGACATTAAAATAAACCCTAAACCTGAAACATCTAAAGATACCACTGTATAGGTTCTAGAATGGATAAGGAGACCCACCCTAACAAGGATTGGTGAGGAGGTAGAAATCTTGGATCCCTCCTGTACTGGGACAGGTGGGTGTCATTTCTTGGGAGTCAGTTTGACAATTGTTTTTAACAAGTTAAACATGTCAATGTCTTGATACATTTGAGCTGAAATAATGAGGACCATTGACATTATGTACATACATGAGAATACCAATGCCAATCTTGATACCATGTATGGGGAAGGGGGGAAATGGGGAGGGAGCTGAGGGAAAGCCCACCAAGTGCTGTGTGCATGTACATCACTGTCACCACGAACTACAGTATGATGTGAAACTATAATGTACAAATAAATGTATAAAAACAACTAAATAAATCAAATGGAAAAAGAGTACCATAGACGAGGTAGTTTATATACAACATATTTTTGGTCTCTTCCATGTACTTTTATTGGAATCAAATATTATTTCCACTTCCATTTCGATTTGCTTTCCGCCTAAGATATTTTTATACATATATTGGTGCACTATAGTTTCACATCATAATGTAGTTCATAGTGATAGTGACATATATACACACAATACTTGGTGAGGTTTCCCTGGCTCCCTCCCTATTACCCCTCTTCTCCATGAAGTTGAAGATTAAGACATCAGAAGATTTGCTGTCTGATGTGGGGCCACTTCCTAATTCACGGATGATCATCTTCTCCCTGATTCCTCATGTGGCAGGAGGACTGAGGATCTTTCTGAACCCTCTTCTTTCATGAGGGCTACTTTCTCGTGACCTAGTCAGCTCTGAAGGCTCCACCTCTTAATCATATCACCTTGAGGGTTTTGACACATGAATCTGGGCAGTGGATGTAAATATTCAGTTCATTTCACCCTGTCATAAGTTGCAGCCCTTCCCCTAGTATGTATATATACCTACGAAGGAAATATATGTCCATATACATATACATGACTGAATGAAATATATATCCATACGAAGACTTATACATGAGTGTTCATTGCAACTTTATTAGCGATGATCAAGAATGAAAAGACCCCAAAATACCCATTAAGAGGTTTATAAAGAAAAAATATATAGTATATTTATTCAATTGAAAACTGCTCAGCAATAAAAAATAGCAACCTTCTGAAACATGCAGTCATGTAGATGGATCTCAAAATAATCATACTGAATGAAGGAGGACAGATGAAAGCATGGTATTGTTCTGTAATTCCATTTATATGAAATACTTCAAAATGCAATCTAATTCATACTGACAAGAAGCAGACCATTGGCTGCTGGGATAAGGTTAGAAGGATAGATGGATTGAACAGGTGCATGAAAAAAATTTGAGGGGAAATGAAAATGTTCGGTATCTTGAATATAGCGATAGTTTCGCAGTGCATACATATGACAGAATTCTTTAAACCATGCAATTTAAATATGTGCACCTTATTGGATATAAATTATACCTCAACAGAGTGAAAAAAAAAACAAAATTTAAATTGACATGCAATTAGCTCACTGAAGCAAATTATGGTTTTACTTTGTAGCTTTTCAAGTGTTTGATCAAAGCTCAGATCATGAAACTGTCACAAGAATAAGATCATTCCTGGATATAGCATATTCCTTAAGGTTGCTTTTGCAATTCTTTTATATTATGTAGTACTACTTAGTATTCTAATACATTCAAGTGCTCTTCAGAGAGGTAGTATGTCTTACCAAAATTCCTATCACATCTTCTGCAATGAAAATATTCAAATTCAAATGTATAATTTGGATTGTCACTCGTGA
The DNA here is from genome assembly GCA_004027185.1 of Glis glis. Taxonomy (NCBI): domain Eukaryota; kingdom Metazoa; phylum Chordata; class Mammalia; order Rodentia; family Gliridae; genus Glis; species Glis glis. The sequence continues at coordinate 35,287 of PVJS01007228.1, read as the reverse complement.
GCTTTACAAATAAATGCTAAAATAGAAATAAAAGGATAGGCACACTTTTAGTTAAAAAAAATCCTGAGGGAGTAGACCCTAAATGCACAATCCAATCGGTAATTAATTGATGATTGACTTAATAGTATCTCTTTTTTTAATTGGGAGATAACAATTATACATCTTTCTTTTTACAACAAATATTTCATTAAATAAAAATCTGACATCAAGGTTGGCACCTTTCACATCTGGGTTTCTAGCCCCTATTTACTGCAACATTGGAATTGGGGCTGAAAGAATGGCTAATGCCATGATAGGAGCTGGATAGCAGGTGCAACAGCATTTAGGAACTGCAGCAACAGCCATAACGATGACAATAGAAATGATCAGAGATCTACCCTCAGGCCTACTGCCATTGATTATTGATCCCAAGTCATCATGAAGAAGGTGGTGTTGTTTTTTTTTTTACTGTATAATATATCCTTTTGAAGGTCAAAGTATCAGACTTTTACAGTCTGTTTTGTAACCTGAATGTTAAGCATATCATACTCCCCAATAATGCTAGATTTTTAATTTGTTTTGATGGGACTCCTTTCTCTGCCATACCAGAAGACACAGGCACAGATGTAAAAGCCGATGTTCAGATGAATAAAGTCTAATTGTAGAACTCTGGCTAAAACAACATAGAATGTGCTTCAGAGCCCCATTGTTTTCAATTTCAAGAGTATCAGCCCTTTACAAAGATTAATGATACTTATAAAACATTATCCTTACTACTGCAAAATGTCCAAGTCCTACTAAAATAAACCCTTCTCTTACCATTTATTGGTATTAATTTTACCCTCTTTTCCTCCCTAATTACTTGTATAGGTTGCTTCCCTTGTTAATTTAAGTGATGGAAGTCCTTTGTTCAATAGAATAGAGCCAATACAGAGAGAACTAGTCTGTATCTAATCAATGTCTACTAGAACATGCGAAATGTAACATTACTATAAACACCAGAGCAAAAAAAAATCATAGGCTTATGCCTCTTCTATATTTCCTTTAAAACAATTTAATAACACAAATGCTGAGAAAATCTAATGGCAATAAAACCTATGTGGTGCTGTTGATTGGGGTTGTTAAAGAGTATAACAGATCTCACCTCCATGTTTCTTACAGAGATACTATTAAGGATGTGGTTCATTATGTAACAAAATCTCCTCCTATGAGCATCTCCTAAGGGAAATCTACTCACTACTAGGACCACTAAGTGTTGTACTTATCTTGAGCAATCAGCTGGCTTTTAACCTGATAGACATTATTAATGAAGTGGCTTGCCTCTAATATAACTTGAGACAGTTTCTGCTTCGCATTATCTGTTGAGAAGCATAGAGACAGATTATGGTCCAACTAAAGTGCTGGGCGTGGTGGCACATGCTTGTAATCCCAGTACTTGGGAGGCTGAGACAGAGGATCGCAGGTTGACAGCCAGCCTCTGCAACTTAGCGAGGCCCTCTGCAACTTCATTGGGATCCTGTTTCAAAATTAAAAATAAAAATAGGCTCGGGGCAAGGTCAGAGGTAGAATGTCCTTGGCCTCAGCACCACACACAAATAAAATTAAAAAATAAATAAAACAGTGGTTCTGTAGCTTTAGCTATAGATTAGAAACACTGTTGAAATTTTTTAAAATGTAAGATGGTGAGGGCCCCATTTCCAGTTTTCAATAAGATTATCAGGGGTGAGAGGCTGGGTATCTGTATTTTTAAGCTGTATAAATCATTCTAATCTACAACTATGGTTGAGAAACACTGACATCAACTAAGTTATTTGTGATCATCAATGCCTTTGAGCTAAAAGCTTTGGTCCACTGGGCCTCTTCTTTCATTTTACCATCAGTTTCAATGTGTTACGCTGTTGTAGTTTATGCACTCTTACAAGCTGTCTAGCGCAATTTTCACAAGCAGATAAACAATGCAGCAGGATTGATTTGAGCACCAAAATAGTATGCTTAAGAAGAAATCTGAGCTGGGTATGATGGTACATGCCTGCAATCGCAGTACCTGGGAGGCTGAGACAGGAGGATCACAGGTTCAAGGGCAGCCTCAGCAACTTAGCAAGATCCTGCTTCAAAATAAAACATATAAAATGCTCCCGGCACCAATCCCCAGTACAAGAATGAAAGAAAAAAGGAAGGAAGAAAGGAAGGAAGCAGACTGGGTCTTAAACTGGTATTACAGAGTACAAAATTCTCCATCCTACCTTATCATTTAGAAAATCAATTTGTAAGATAAATGATTATACATTTATTTGAATTCATGTGTCATTTCTGAGTATTATTTATTAAAATACAAAATATAAATTATAAGTGTTATTGGATGCTTTCTCATCAAGACTGTATTTATAGATTGTAACAAAATGAGATTGATCAAGACAAAAATATCCTGAGTTTAATAATTGGTACAAATAAAGCAACAGAATTCAGAAAAAAAGAGCAATTTCAATCATTTGTACTCTGCCTCAAAAATAATATTTTGATACTGTATAAAGTCACACATTTACATCCTTCACCACAAATTGTAATCATAAATCAGTAATACTTCAACCCAATAAAATATAAACTTCAGGCCGGGCGTGGTGGCGCATACTTGTAATCCCAGTACTTTGGGAGGTGGAGACCGGAGGATCCGGGTTCGCGGCCAGCCTCAGCTCTCTTGTCTCTCTCTCTCTCTCTCTCTCTCCCTGTCTCTCTCTCTCTCTCTACTTAGTGAGGCCCTCCGCAACTTCGTGAGACCCGGTTTCAAAATAAAGTATAAAAAATAGGGTCGGGGGCGTAGCACGGAGGTAGAACGCCCCTGGGTTCAATCCCCAGTACTGCAAAAAAAAAATATATATATAAACTTCATGAGGGTAAAATGTTAGCCCCTAAGCCTAATAAGAGCATGATATAATAGGTGCTGAATTTATTTTGTTAAATGTATGAATGGATTAGATCCATATATGAACATGTATAATCACTATAAGCAATTCTTATTTTTATCCACATATACATGTGCTTATAAATATTTATGATTATATAAGTACCTCCATATTTAGACACATATACATACTCAAAATGAAGAACATTTAGTCAAATTGGAAAGAAACGAAATATGTTTAAAAGCGAATGCCAATATGATACAAAGAAAAGGGATGTAAATGTGTTTACATCTTTTTGCATGTCTCAAAGTTATTATTTATCCCACTTTGAAAAATCTTATAAGATGGGATATTAATTATGCTACGCGACTTACAATTTTCCCACACAAAATATACTAGCCAAGGTAAACTAGTTAAAGAATTATCCCCACCCATCAATGGTGTTTTTAAGACAATATTTGTGTAAGACGGCATAGAGAAATATTGAGGTTCTATTTCAGGCTAAAAGCCTATTTTATATTCAACTGTCACTTCATAAAGTTGGCTTGCGTCAGTAAAGCAGAAAACATTTGGAGCTGGTTACATTTCACTCCTAATGGGCCTGGATGCCAAGCGTTCTTTACTCTGTTCTTGGGAGGGTGCCAGAGGAAGGAGGTAGGCCAGCTTCACTTCAAATGAAATTCTTCCTAGCTTAACTGCTCAACAGATTTCAAAGAACAGGCTTCCAAAACAGAAAAAGAAAAAAAATAAGAAAAAAATAAAACAAGACTGTCTGAATTCTTTCATTTTTATAGTTTTTAATTGAAGGGCTCCTTTTATGAGAAGACCTTTGATGTTGGCCCGGTTACCCCTGTTGTATTTGGTGGAGATGCCTAGAACAGGGACTCTAAAATCAGAAAAAGCTTTCTTGGGTTCATTATCTACCCTAACCATATTTTGTCTGTCATCTGGATTTCATGCATGTCTTCACAAAATTTGAAATTCATAGCAAATTTTGTAGTAGGTCAGGAAGATGCACTGTTGAGATTCAGTGCTAACTATGCTCTCTGTCCTCATGAGGGAGCTGAGCAGAGCCCCCTTTTTCTCCTAGTCAATGACAATGGCTACTGTGCTAATTCATGACTGTTGTTGAAAAGGAATAATTTCAGAAAGAGTAGCATAACTGTGCTTTTTGGAGGTCCTCCCCTCGTTCAAAGAACTGGACTTCATTGTGACATCCTTGTACTCAGAAAGGAGACACACCCTGTTCCCATGGGTGAAACAACAGCCTCACATTTGTTGGCATAGTGGTCCAGGTTGACAAGTGTGTAGAAGAAGATGGTAAAAAACTGACCCCATAACTCAAAGGAGAGCTCAGCACATGCACCGGCATGACCATATCAGAGCTGAGTTGTGCTTTATCCCTCTGCCCACGTGAGGAAAGCAGGGCCCAGACGTGAGTCTCATCAGCTAATAATTACACAGCTAGCTACAGATGCCTAGCAAGGACCCTTTTCTTCCAGCAACACCAGAAGCACTTAAGATGTCCCATGCAATGAAGTCCCAGGTAAAGGTGACAAAGAACATTTCTATGGGGCCTCTGGGCCTCTGAGTATGTCTTCCTCAGTCTAACAAGCCAAAGCAATGTTGAATCAGGTCCATAAAGAGCTAACCCAGCCAGAGGAGGGGAGAAATCCAACAAGAATTAGAATTTATATGAAAAACATTAACACTAGAATAAAATGATGGGCAAAGCATTAACAAACAGGACATGTAAGAAAAAAGAAATGACAAGTAAACACATAAAAACTCTATTGCCAAAAATAAAAAAAATAAAAATTCTATTGCCTTAGTAATAAAAGATACAAATTAGAACAGCAGTAAAACATGGTTTTCACTGTCAAACCAATGTTGTTTAAAAATCTAATACTCCTTATTAGTATGAATGCAGAGGAATGGACATATATACTGAAGACCAAGCTACAAATGAATGCAAACATTATGAATGGCAATTGTCAATAAATATTGAAGCAATAAATATGCAAACCTCTTGACCCAGGAATACCACTTCTAGAAATATGCCTTAAGGCAATGATAAACCATATATATATAAAGATTGATAGTGAAGAGAGTTTACCCAACATTTTATAATATGAGTAAAAAATAACTTAAATGTCTAATAGGAAATTGGTCATCTAAATAATGATAAAGTCAGAAAAATGAGAATTAAGAAGACTATATAATATATAGTGGCAAGAACAAATGTTCTAGTAACAGTAATGTAGTATAGGGTCATTTTTGGGATAAAATATAGGGGCATTCTAACTCTGAGGTACACTTCCAGCCCCTTTTATTTTTTATTTTGACACAGAGTCTCACTACGATGCTGAGAGTCTCGCTAAATTGTTGAGGCTGGTCCCCAACCTGTGATCCTCCTGTCTCAGCATCCAAAGTACTGGGATTATAGGTGTGCACCACCACACCATGCTAAGATCCCATTTTTAACTTGTGTGTATAGATGTTCTTCCTACTGGGTGGTGCTGGGGATCAAAATAGATTTTCCTTTTACCAATGATATACCTGTGTGGTGAAATTCCAAAATATTTTCATCTTCCTTGCAGTTTTTACCATTTTATAACAAAGACGGTATTTTAATAATTGAGGAGCTCATATGCACATATTTATTTTGAGAAATGGGTTATGATAGAATTCCTGAGGCTTTCGGATTTTTTCTCAAGTGCAACAACTCTTCATAAAATTAAGATGTAATTTCTATAGTATTTATCTTGCATTAAAAACTTATTAGGAATGATGTTTAGAAAGATCAGAATCTATAGCTTTTATCTAACCTGGTAGAAATAAATGTTACTCCCCATAGCGCAGCACAATACGTAAAAATGAAAAGCGATTTGCTCGCCTGAGGGAGCGGTTGTTAACTGGGCCATGTTATTAGTAAGACCAATAGAATTATATGGGAGCGCCATAGAGTCAAATGCGAAGAAAATCAAAGCAATAGAATAAATGCCCTTATAATGCAAAACTGGATATAAATAATTTTCATAAAGTAACTACGTAACTGGTTTTACAAAAGCTCTTTTAGTGCCCATAAAATTAATTTTCTGGCATTGGGTGTCTGTTAAGACTAAGTATCTATTTTGGTATGTTCACAGTTTGTTTTGTTCTGTTTTATTATTAACGAATTTTCAGAGTATATCACTAATAAGGCAAAAGATTGATAATAATAAATACATAGCTTTGAATCATATGATTCTTCTAAAATATGTTCTGAATGCTTCATAATAGTTATCGGCTATTTAATCGAATATCCAGATTTTCTTTATGTACTTTTATTGGTGCATTGTAATTATACATCATGAAAATTCAATGTGATATAAACATACACATGCACAATACTTGGTGGGATACCCTCTGGATTCTAATATTCAGACTTTTTAGAAAATTATGTACCTTCATAAAATCAGATTTCTTTATAAAAACAAGTGTTAAAACTTGAAACCTTTTAATTTCCTCATGTATGAAATAGGGATAATAATGCTTATGCTGTAGAGTATTAAATATGTTCATATATAAAATGCTCCTAGCACATTATCTGTCCAATACTTTTACAAGAATAATCAACTCTTTTGAAGTCGTTAAAGCAGCATTTTATAATATTAGGTTATACCTCCCAATCTATAAACTACCCAGTAAAAAATAGTAAAACTGATCCTCATGCAAAATTTGAGTCTTAATTCTAGCATACTGGTATAAGAATAGATTTTCATAAAGTAAAGAAGGATGACTATATGTTTATTAAAGCTAGGATTCTCTCTCTCTTCTCTCCATCTCTCTTTCTCTCTCATCTTTAAACTAGAGATTGACTTTTTTTATATGAACGGTCAGTTAGTAAATAATTAGAATTTGCAGGGCCCATATAACTTCTGCCACATTTTTCTTTTTTTAACTATCCCCTAAAAATGAAAAAAAAATTCTTAGCTCACTAGCCTTACAAAATGGGCTATAATCAACAAGCTGTACTTTGCCAATCCCCCCTTAAATACTTCAAAAATCTTATGAGATGGTATTGGCATTAATCTTTTTCTGGGATTCTTTCAATGTATCCACTATAGGTTGGATTATCACATAAATTGGTTATTCTATGTTCAGATTTCACTCTTAAATTTGAATACCTAAGAGAAAAGGGGGCATCATTTATGTAGTGTTTCTAATTTTGTCATATATAAATAATCATGCAATTTTTTAAAAAATCAATCAACGAGTAGGCATTTATTACATATCTATTGTAGCAGTTTTAAATTTGGGCAAGCATTATGTAGACCAAGGGAATTTACTAATAATATGAGAGCCAATGCACTACTTTAGAAAAGAGCTCTTTCCATTGCTATAAGAGCATCTTTTAGAACATTGTCTGTCTTCTGGACCACATGGTGTCCCCTCTATAATTTTCCATAAGAAAAATAACATTTCAAAATTAACCACCAAAGTGGTTTTATTTTCCTTCATGAATAATTTCCCTCCATAAAGGTTATGACACATAAGCATCACCAACGGGTTGCTAAAAGGAAAATCAGCAATACCATGTCATACTACTGGCAATCTAGAGACAAGAGCTGCCCCCAGCGCATCATGAATCAGAAACCGAAGCCTCGATCCAATTCTGCTACAAAACGAGCTGATGGGAAGAAAGGGACTTGCATTAATGGTGATATTACTGTTTGTCCTTGCGTTGGATGCGGGAGGTGGGAAAAGGGGAGCTGACGGGTTAGAACACACATTCCAGTTTCAATGTGCTATCACAAATGCTGCAAGCCCCCTCGTGGAATCCTATGTCCCACAGATCATATTGCAATATGTTTGAATAACAGAACTTTTTATTCAAGCAAAAAACCATGGTTCTAACTAAGCAGAAGAATCCAAAGTTCCATTTAATAATAAAGGCAAGAAATATGATAATTGCTTGCAGAATTTATGGTGCATTTTTATTAGTAGTACTTTTGCAGCCTCACCAGTGTGCTTTGATTCATGAGGCAATTGCAAAAACAGGAAAGCCACCATTGTTTCCAGTCTCCGCAAATGGTATTATAGCTAACAATTAAGTAGCGGAATCAACTGTCATAATAAAAAGAAATAGCTATTATTAGTTCCCCAAATGTCTGTGTGTATTTTCCATCGTGAACGAATAGCTGATATGAGTACAATTTTAACACAAAGCTATTTACAAGTAGCTAAAGACTACACCTTTAAAATTGCTGTGGCTTAATACACTGGCTTACATATTATGAATGCTAATTTTATTAGTTGACTAGAAAATTCCTGTTTTCATTGAGTTGTTCCCATTTTGACCAAGAAGCGTTTATTGTAATTACATAGTTATGCAATAGTAATTTGCGAATATCGCATATTTTAACGTGAAATAGACTTTATTGAGGTAGAATATCATACGTCTCAAACCACGCTGAGGAATATAGTGATTTTGTAAATTCTTTGTGAGGAAAACATTAAACCTAACTCTGCACTATTTTCACCCACCTGTATAAATAATCTAGAATTTTTTTGGTAAACTAGGCTATGTTATTCACAGAAATTTTTTTAATCTTCATCAGTCTTTGTTCTTTCTTCCTAAATTATCAATGACATGAAAGTAGATGGCCCACATACCATGTCTTCAAAACAGTCAGCATAGGACACACATTCTGGGAAATTAATCTATTTTCCCATCTACATGTGCTATCTTACAGGCAAATTGTGTGCGTGTGTGTGTGTGTGTGTGTGTGTGTGAGAGAGAGAGAGAGAGAGAGAGAGAGAGAGAGAGAAATAGGATAAGAAATCATTTGCTTTAGAAGTGAACTCGATGTAGGGTGGGGGAAGAGAAGAAGAATTAATGAAGGAAACACTTTCATTGACGTTATATACATATGTGAAATTATCAGTATCAATCTCAATATAATCTATGGGGAAGGGGAGGGTTTGGGGAGGAAGCCAGGAGGTTAGCTCACCAAGTGCTGTTTCCATATATGTCCCTATCATTCTAAATTACATTATGATGTGAGGCTACAAATAATACATACATACATATATATATATACATATATACACACACACATATATAAACCATATATATATGTGTGTGTGTGTGTGTGTGTGTGTGTGTGTGTGTATATATATTTCAACTCATCTATCCACTGACCCATTTTTCCAAGGAAATTTAAGACTTTCCTACAAACCAAGACTTAATTTCCAGGCTTCTCTACTGTTGGAGACCTTCATTCTCTTCATTCTTGGCCTTTCTGAGAGGTCATTAGATGATTGTTTGGAACACAAAACCAAAATATCTCTGCAGGCTAAAGACAGCAGAAAGAATGCATAAAATATCAGCACATCCTGTCTGTTTTTCTTAACTTTCAACTAAAACACTTACCACCTTAAGCAATACAAGTCTCACATTGAGTCACCACGAGGGTAGGTTATTGCATAAACTTTCTCTCTCCACACGGTAGAACAGGTTCAACATTATTTAATCTGACTTTAACTATACTATACGACACTTCAGGGGGCTTAGGAAGTTGACCTGTGAGGTCTTCTTATTTCTCTATTTGTGTACACTGAAGAGGCTTGCTCATTGTAAGGAAGGATCCAAAAACAAATAGAAAATCAAAGCCCACCGACAAAGAAAGTGTTTAGCAATAATTTTAAATATGCCTTTCTTGGTTTTTGTTTCATAAAAATTCTTCTCAAAGTTATTGGATTAGAAGATGGAATGTGTTGTCATATATATTTTCCCAGCCTATATAAAGTTTTAAACTTCAAAGTCAAGAGTGAGAATAAACAGCCCAAATATAAATCCCTATATCTATAAATTTCTCAATTCCGTGTTTACACTGAAACTTCTGTACTAACACTTTGCTTTGAGTGTTTTTCATTTTTTACTCACTTTAAATGCTTGCTATGCATAGACTTCTTTGTCAAATTTATTTTTATTGTTAATGTTGCTATTTCACGTTTGAATAATACAATGCCCACACTAAACATTACTTATTATTGAGTATCACTGGGTATTATTTTTTAAAGTTTACTTGTTAAATTGAAATATTTTATGGCACCAGAAAGAAAATATTTAAATAAGAAAATTCTAAAGCACTTTCAAATGTCATTATATTGGGGTAATAAAGAGAAATTAGATAAGCATGCATTCTTAATGTTTTGTCTCTTTGTCCTAAAGGAGAAAGAAAACCAGTAAAAGGGATTGATCTTTTATTAAATTCGCTTATTGGGCATTCTGTGAGAGATAATTTGACATCAAAAGTGATTGATAAACTTATGTTTAAAACTTGAAGCTAGGCAGACAAAAGTCATGCTAGCGATGCCTGGTGGTCCCTGAGGAATGGTCAGCAACAGAATGGTGCGAGCACAGGGCTGCTTACCCTTGAGACCAGTTACAGAGCAGCATGAGCCAGGTGGACGTTCAAGTCCAAAACAGGATAGCCCCCTGAGAAACCAAGGGCATCAGGTGTACCCAAGGTGTTCTCAGGAGCACCAAGCACCTGTGGGGGACTTCCAGGCAGAACTGAGTCTGGCATTCTTAGCTGAGACACTGAGAAGGGGTTGAAACAATATTGGAACGTCATTTCAAGCAAAAGAAAAAGAACAGTGATAATGTAATAAAAATATTATCCATTTAAAAAAATTTAAGTGAAGTTTAATTGAAAATAGCTTCACGGAATTGGAATGAATTATAGATGCTACCTTGCTCTCTGATACACTCAGTGCCTAATTTGGGTAAACACAGGGCTTTGCCACTCTTCTCATGTGATCTAAAATAATGATGACTAAGTGCTTTGTCATTCACAATAGGATCGTCGGGGAATAAAAGGAGAACACACTTAATAATGATGCTGAGATACTAGAGATAAATGCAGGTTGTCTCAGCTAAGCCTCCAGGTGCAGAACATACATATTTCTTTGGAATATGAATTAGAGATGTGGCCCTCCAGCTACAGAAGATACATGTATCTTTGGATATGAATTAGAGCAGTCCAGATAAAACCTTTTTAGTTGAGCTGGGCCTGGTAGCACACACCTGTAATCCCAGTACTTGAGAGGCTGAGACAAGAGGATCACAGGTTGGAGGCCAGCCTCAGCAATTTTGCAAGACCCTTAGCAACTTAGCTAGATCCTATTACAAAACAAAAAATAAAATATGGCTGGGGGTGTACCTCAGAGGTAGAATGCTGCTGGGTTCAATCCCCAGTCTCACACACACACACACACACACACACACACACACACACAAATGTCATAACCATCCTCAAATAATAAAGCACTCACATGTGAAGAGAAATATGGGAGGGAGGGAGCTGGTAGAAATAGGAGAGCTGAACAGGACATATACATTTGGGAGCCCTTAGTACGTGGCATTCCTCACAGCCCCAAGATTACCTGTAAATCCCAAGGGAGTGGGTATAGGGAGAGCCAGATCCAGGGGCACTCCAGCCTTGAGAAGCCTCACTCCATGTCCTTCCACAATCTGCTCCTGGCACATGGACTTACTACTGTTACACTTCTTATTCCCCCTGCCTAATGTTTTTCTTCTGAATAGTCTTAGGGCTAACATCCACACCCTTTCATGTCTCCTCAAATATTAGTGTTAGTCAGCTTTCTGTGACTGTAACAAACACCCGAGAGAATCAGCATATCATGAAAAAAGGTTGATTTTTAGCTCACAGTTCTGGAAGTTCTTGCCCATGATCCATTGGCCCTGCTGCATTTGAGCCTGTGGCAACACAGTACACTATGGTGGGAAAGCGTGATGGAGGAAACCCATTCATCTCAAGGACTGGTGCAGGACAAAAAAGAAGATGACAGGCTGAGGTATCAGGATCCCCTTCAAGGTCATGCCCTTGATGACTGAAAGACCTCCAGATAGGCCTCACCTCTAAAAGGCTCCACCACCTATCACTAGCGCCATGCTATTTAACACATAGACCTTTGTGGAGGGACACTTACTCAAACCATAGGGGCCAGCTTCACGGTGGTGCTGGCCCTGTTGGTTCATTTTGCATTTCTACAATCCCCACCCCTTTCTCTCCCCAATCTTTCTCACTGTTCTACTTATGTTTCCAAAGCACATGCCACTTTCTGATGTATAATGCAATTCATGTCTGCATCATATCTATGGTCCATTGTCCGTCCCCTATCGCTAGAAGGCGAGCTCCCCAGAGCAGGAATCCGCCCGTCCTTTCCACCTGCAGCCATGCCCGAGACACAGCTGAATGCTCAGTAAGTATTCCTAGAAACATTCTATGAATAGTGTAAATAAATGAATGAAAATGAGTAAACATGACCAGTGAGCAGCTGATAGTCAATTTCCACTCCACCTTGCTCTTGACACAATAGTGCACAACACTAGATATTTGCATGCAATAGAGGGAGTTATGAACTGTTGTTTACTTTTATAGCAATCTCCACCTGGGCTAGAGACTCAACAGGGTCTTTTGACCCACGCTTAATTTAACTTAGTCTCACTTGCACATTTTGATGGCAAATAGGTCACCCTCCGACAGGTTACAGAATCTGGTATGGATTTTAAGAATGGTGAAAATAATGATACAGATTCTCTGTCATTTTTTTTTTTGCCCTCAAGTTATCAAAAAACAGAAGCACAAAGAACATACACCAACGAAGAACTCGAGAGGGACGAGTTTCAGCTCTCTAGAGGGTCTTCCTAGTTCCTCATCGATGCACACCCTATATCCTGGTGGTCAGCATGACCTTCATAGAGTAAAGAACCTCTGGGATCAGGGAGTGAAGACCCTGGTCTTGCTGCCATTCCCACAACGATTAGGTCTGTGGAGGGCCTGCCTCAAAACCGAGAGTTTTACTTCATGCAGTTTTGGGTATGCCTTTCCATGCCATGTAATATTCCTTCCTGTGGTATCCAGACTTCAGCAGATTTGGCCCTGATCTATGTACCGTTCACATCTGCCTTGTGAGAAATGGTTCCTGGGGCTGTGCAGGCTGGATTGCCTGTCAGAGTGAACAGGTCCACAGCACCAGTGAGATCAGTGACCAGGCCTCAGAGAGACACCTTCCATCTAGGTATGAGAAGCTCCCAAGGAAACACGAAATCCTATCACATCTGCATGGAGAATCTCTGTCCATCTCCCCCTCTAAACCCAAAAGACTTTGTTTTCTTATGTCTCCCAGAGTAGGGAAGGGATGAAATTTCATCCCTTAATAGCACATAACAATGTCTTATTCAGAGTAGGCATTAAGTCTTTACTGATTGATAGTTGTTTTTGTATTAAGCCACATTAAAAAAAGTCAGACACTTTGCATGACTCACCAACAGGCACTTATTATCAAGTAATTTCTGGCCTGTATTATACTTTGTTTGTGGACATAACTGCCACTGAAAACCTTCTTCTTTTGTATATTGGCACATTCCAAGGAAAATGTGTGTGTGTGTATGTGTGTGTGTGTGTGTGTGTGTGTGTGTGTATGTATGTATGTGTGCTACTAGAGATTAAAACCAGTGGTATTCTATCTCAGATCTACATCCTCAGCTCCATTTTATTTTATTTTTATTTTTATCTTTATATTTATTTTTATTTTGAAACAGGGTCTCACTAAGTTTCTGAGGGTCTCACTCAATTGCTGAGGCTGGCCTTGAACCGGTGAATCTCCCGTCTTGGGCTCTGAAGTACAAGGGTTACAAGCATGCACCACCACACCTGGCAGAAAAAAATGTTAACGCAGAACTCTACTAGAAATACAGCTTAAGCTTAGGTTATTATGCTGGCTGCAAATGATTTAGCACAACTGATAGACTAGTGAAGAGTTAAAGTTATGAATGTTTTTCCATAAGAAGTGTCAAGATTCTATTCTTGCCATTTTCTAGATCCATTGTCTTAATGGATCTTCGCAGCTAGACTTATAAGAGAATGCTGAGTATTAAATATGGATTCTTATTTTTCATTTCTAAATCAATATCCATAAAGCACTGAAATAGTTTTTACATCTTGCTGCCCTTGAATTGACAATGTTGTTCACAGCTCTGTGAAAACATGGCACTTTTTTGACATTTGTAGAAATAGCAATTACCCATAGTAAGAAACATGAAAAGGTCCCCAGTCAGCCTGTCTTACGTTATGTCCAATGACATGATCAAAATTGCTTTAGAAACATAGTTACTCAAGTGAATAACTATTAAAGTAATAAACCTGAGGAGGGAAATCCATCTTTGCTGAACCAAGTAGGAGCTAAACACAATGCCAGCATCACTAGGACTAGGTAATGCATACATTCACCTTAAAACAAAATGAATAAACCAAAACTATGGTTTTCAGCATGGTGTCTTGCTGACACACATTGTACCTTCCTGAGATATAATGTATTATGAAGAATGTGGCCATTTCCGTAGACAAGCACATGCAATATATCCAACAAATGTGGAACGATCCTTTGTGGTAGAGTCTGCTTTCAATTCATGTGGATGCTTAGAGCTAGGAAGTTATTAGCTAAGATTTAAAAACCACTTGCCCAAGTTCTATAGCTCGGGTTCTGCTGCAATTTTCAGGGCAATTCTGGCCATTTCGTTTACTTTCTAATTCCTTCCTCTAATCTGAAAAAAGTATCAAAATATTTCCTTTCAATTCCATTTTTTTAATCTTAAAAAAGGACCCAAATAATCTCTCAACCTCATAAGGCCATTGCAAGGAAAAAATGGCCAAATAATTTTATATATAATCTGACTTTAATAGAAGTAAATTAAGATAAAATTACCTCTGGTGGGGGGGCACATTGAATGTTATCTTTAAGTCATTTGCAGATCTTGTCCTTCTGAAAACAGATTATAACTAGATATTTTAAGGGCTTCAGAATATACCATCCACATAAACTGGACATGTTAAAAATAACAGCAAGGAGCCTCATCATAATAATATACAGAATTGTGTAAGACGTTTATCCTAAATTTCTTAAACCAGTCTCTTGATATCATACCTATTGATGTTATTGAACAGAGGAGGCATAAACAATAGCCCCTGCTGGACACAGTTATTTTCTGCAAGTTGACCAATAATGGGAAATTGAATGAAAGACTGGGGAAGAGAAGGGATCTTACCACAGGACTTCTTGGGGTCAGGGGAATTTTTAAGTCTGGGATCAACTGTGAGTGGTTGGGCCCTTTAACTCTCTTCTTCTCTCCCAACTCATGTGCCCCATATATACAATCATTAGAAAAGTATACTCAGCGGTTTCTAATTTTCTACTGTAATTTGTGGTTTTGTTTTATTTTAACTTTCCTTTTCAGAAACCATGTCTCTTGAATGCTAACTTGGATTTTATGTCATTGTTCCTTTTGCTTATTACAGTATGAATATTAAAATACATATTATTTATAGAAAACTCAAAAGGTGTCAGAAAATCGACTGTATTTATTTTCCATTGCTCCATAAAAGACTACCATGAAACAACACATATGTGCTACTCACAATTTGTCAGGTCCAGGGTCTAGGCACGGCTTAGTTGAACCCTCTGCTCCAAGTCTCAGGAGGCTACAGTAAGGTGACTGCTGGGCTGCGGACTCATCTGAGGGTCCAACTGGGAAATATCTGCTTCCCGGGCTCACTCAGGTTTTTAGCAGAATTCATTTCCTTGGGTTTGCAGGACTGAGGGCTTGCCCTGCCAGTAGCTATTGTCTGAAAGCCATCTTCCACTCCTGGAAGCCGCCCACATTCTTGTAGTCTATAGTGGCTACTGATGTCCCTGGCTGTGTGGGTTTTCCTACGTGGCTGCTTCCCCCATTCAGCCAGCGAACAGCCTCCAGTGTGACTTTACCAGCAAGAGCAAGACTTATATAGCATAATCTCATCAAAGAGTAACCGCCTATCAATTTTACTGAATTCTATTGGCTGGAAGAAAGGCCCACCCACACTTAAAGGGAGGAGCTTGATTACACAAAGCACTAAAGACTGTATGGTGGGCCTCAGGAAAGACCACTTTAGAATCAGTTTGCCATATCTGTGGAGGGCTTTACCCAGGTTATTAGATTTAATGTTTACCTATCAGGGTGACACCATCATTATACAGATGAGAAAATAATTTAGACAAGTGAAGTAAATTTTCCCCAGGTTGCATTCAAATAATTGACAAGCCAGAAACACAAACCTACTGCCAACTGAAGAAAGAATTCACATTTATAATCATCATGCAATTATCTTACACATTTTCAACCAACATTACATCTCTCTGTATCAATTAGATTGCTTTTGGCTGTAACAGAAAGCCATCTATACTAGTTTTGGCAAAATAGAAGTATATCATCACACATAGTAAAAACAATTCAATGAGGGTAACTTCAGGTATAATTAATGCAGTGGCTTGTAGATTTCATACTATCCCCGACTTTTTTTTTTTTTTTGCAGTACCGGGGATTGAACCCAGGGGCATTCTACCTCTGAGCTACACCCCCGGCCCTATTTTTTTTTTTTTACAGTACTGGGGATTGAACCCAGGGGCGTTCTACCTCCGTGCTACACCCCCGGCCCTATTTTTTTATACTTTATTTTGAAACCGGGTCTCACGAAGTTGTGGAGAGCCTCACTAGGTAGGTAAAGAGAGAGACAGGGGGAGAGAGAGAGAGAGAGAGAGAGAGCTGAGGCTGGCCGCGAACCCGGATCCTCCGGTCTCCGCCTCCCAAAGTATTGGGATTACAAGCGTGTGCCACCACGCCCGGCCCGGCCCTATTTTTTATCCTTTATTTTGAAACCTGGTCTTGCGAAGTTGCGGAAGCCTCACTAATTAGCTGAGGCTGGCCGGGAACCCGGATCCTCTGGTCTCAGCCTCCCAAGTACTGGGATTACACGCGTGTGCCACCACGCCCGGCTATCCCCAACTTTTCGCATTGTTTCTTTATATAGTATGTGATTCATGTTGGTATATTTCCAGGAAGAATATTTTATCATTCTAAGAAATTCCCTTGATCCTAGAGATTACAGACTCTCTATAAACACATCTTAGTTTAGTACATTTGACAGCAAGAAGGTGTTTAATGTTTTACTCTGAATGGCAGGAAAATAAAAGAAAAGGTATTTGTCACTTATAAATGAAGCAGAGTCAAGTTTTAGAGTACTTGTTTCACATTGACAAGTTAGCAGATATATTCCTGGTTTGGTTCCCTGAAAATAAATATTTCAATTCCTTAGCTAATATGAAAAGGGGGGGGGGACATGATGTTTAACATAGAGCCTAAACAAAATTCTACACGCAAATGATTTGCTTTACAGCTTCCCTTAATTAAAACTGATGCCCTGCTTGCAGGAAAACATACATTACCGATTAATATATTCCTTGATCAAAAAGAAGCTTAAATTATTTTGTACCTATGTTTACATTTAAAAGAGGAGAACAGACTAGGTAGGCTCGGTGGCACACACCTGTAATCCTAGTACATGGGAGACTGAGACAGGAGAATCGCAGGTTTGAGTCCAGCCTCGTCAACATAGGGAGTCTGTTTCCAAATAAAAAGTGCTGGGCTGTAGCTCCAAGATAGAATGTGGCTGGGTTCAAACTCCATTACAACAAAGGAAGCTCTGTGTTTATGTGTGTGAACATTTCCTCCAGGGGACACTGTCCAGCTTGCAGGTCAGATCTGGATGCCTTGTCGTGTACAGGAAGGATGTGATTTCATTAGGTCCCATTGGATGAAATTTATAGCCACTGTGTCAAGGCACCATCATCCGCTACGGTGTGTTACAGGTGTGCCAAGATACTGCCATCTTCTTGACCATTCCCAGGGGGTCTGGAGAGCTAAGACCTCCCACCCCAGCAGTATTATCTGATTACCCTGGAGTCCTGTACAGTTCCTTTCTTTTTTCTTTTTTTAATTGGATCTATATATTTAAACTACCCAACATGATGTTTTGACATACATGTCTTGATATACATAAACATTATCAGTATACAACACATTATCATTATCTATAAACCTCATGTCTTGAAATACATAAACATTACCAGTATATAACATATTATCAGTATACAATACATTATTATAATCTATAGACCTCATATCTTCTTGATATACATAAATATTACCAGTATACAATACATTATCATTACCTATAGACCTCATGTATTGATATACATAAACATTACCAGTATATAACATACTATAATTATCTATAGACCTCATATCTTGATATACAAAAATATTACCAGTATATAACACATTATCATTACCTTTAGACCTCATATCTTGATATACATAAACATTCCCAGTGTACAATACAATATCATTATCTATAGAGCTCATGTCTTGATATACATAAACATTACCAGTGTGCAATACATTATCATTATCTATAGACCTCATGTTGCACGTTTGATCTCTAGACTTATTCAGAGGGCTTGGAAGTCAAGAGTTTGGGAAGAACTGGATTACACTACCAGCATGTTACAGGTGCCCTTGTCCACATCGGCCCCTCAGGAAGGGGGCGCTCTGCTCCCCAGCCGCTGGGAGTCGTGCCAGCTGATCTCTGAGGGCCAAGAACCCTTGCACAAACTCCTTCCATGAAGGGAGATGAGTTGCCCAAATTCGTGTCCCAACCCTGGGAGCACACTCAATGTCTGTCTGATGTAGAATATACACTGCTGGCCCTGGCCTCGCTGACTTGTGGACATCCTGGAAGAGGAGGTCAGGTCCAGAGAGTGCCCGTGGCTTTCTTTTTTTTTTTTTTTTGGTATTGGAGATTGAACCCAGGGGCATTTGAACTCTGAGCAAAACCTCCAGCCCTTTTATTTTTTTTTATTGAAACAGGGATATCCCTAAATTGCTAAGATTCTCGCTAAATTGCTGAGGCTGGCCTAGAACCTGAGATCCTCCTGTCTCAGCCTCCCAAATCCAAGTTCTGGGATTACAGGCATGCACCACCCACCCAACAAGAATGGGGAAATTAATTTGGTGTAAACGATTTACTCCATCTCTAACATTTTTCCATAAGGAATCATCCATATCCATAACATAGTTCAACCTTCCAACCTTCCATACACATGGCAATCACAATCTTAAGGACATTTAGAAAAACATAACCCATGGTCATCAGGCCACCTTCAGAACTTATATCATCATGAGTTAGGCCCGAAGACCTTTAAGCACTTTATTGCCATTATTACATTGAGTCATAATCAACCTTATGCGGTTGAAAATTGGAAGTCTAACGCCATTGTTTGACAAATGGAATAGCAAAGGTACCATGTTTGGGCGATTTGTCAAGTGGAATGGGAAGGATCTCTAAGTGGCAATAGCTCAGATAAACCTAGAGT
The DNA here is from genome assembly GCA_004027185.1 of Glis glis. NCBI lineage: Eukaryota > Metazoa > Chordata > Mammalia > Rodentia > Gliridae > Glis > Glis glis. The sequence goes on along the minus strand of PVJS01007228.1, from coordinate 16,085 downwards.
CACTCACTATCCAGGAGACCTGACCGTTTAAGAAGGCAGCCATGAGCCACCAGCGGCTGCCACGCACCAGAAATGTGGCAGGAACGGGATGAGAGGTGCGGAAAATCAAAAATACACACGGACTTGTGAAGGCTTACTATAAAAAATATTGACAAAGCAAAATATCTCAATAATCTTTTCATATGACCACATGTTGAAGCATTATATTTTAGACAGACTGGGTTAAATACAGTTTATTATCAAATTTAATTTTACCCAGTTTATGTAGGGGGGTACTAGGGATTGAACACAGGGGCATTCTACCTCTGAGCTACACTCCCAGGCCCACTTCCCTTTTATCATTCTTTTGTTTGGAAACAGGGTCTCACTAGGTTGCTGAGATTCTTACTATGTTGTTAAGGCTGTCCTCACACCTGCGATCCTGGTGCTTCAGCCTCCCAAATACTGAGATTATAGGCTTGCACCACCACACCCAACTTTACCTGTTTCTTTTTTGTCCTTTCTTTTCTGTGACTAATAGAAAATTCTAAATTCTATGCGTGACTCTCATTTTCAGTTTGCACTTCTTTCTTTCTGTCTGTCTGTTTTTTATTTGTTTTTTTGTTTGTTTTTTGGTGGTATTGGGGTTGAACCCAGGGGCATTCTACCTCTGAGCTACACCCCCAAGCCATATATATATATTTTGAAACAAGGTCTCACTAAGCTGTGGAGGCCCTCACTAATTTGCTGAGGCTGGTTGCGAACCCATGATCATCTTGTCTCAGCCTCTCAAGTACTGGGATTACAAGTGTACAACACCATGCCCGATTGGCATTTTTTTTTCTAATGAGAGGTGCTGTACTATGCTCTGTCTTTCATTCTCTATAGACATTTACTTTCTGTTAAAAAAAAAACAAAAAGCATAACTCTTCAGAATTTGTCTGACATCAAAAGGAATCGCACATATTTTGTTTCTTCTACTGTCTGAAATATCAGGTGGCAAATCCTCAGAGTGCTTAATTTTATTTCAATTAGATTTTAAATGTTTCCTTTTGTCATAACGAAAAAGACATCTTAATCAGTTGCTCTATTATAATTCTTAGGATAATGTAATTTGGCATAATCATATGAAATTACGATTTAGTATATTCAAGGGTTCCCCCCTCCATGAATGAAGCAAATGCAAAGAACAAAACAAATAATCATGAAATTGTTCACTGAACAAAAAGCCTACCCCTTTGCCTCTTCCTGTTCTTGAAGCAATGTCTGCAGTGACAGGTACTAAGAAGGATGTAACAGGAAGATGGGTTTGAGGTTTCACTTTCTTAAGTCATGAAAGCAGGTGTGGGATTTATGCAATATGATATGCTCTTAGTCCATGAGTGGGGAGGGAGCCGGGGAAAGCTCACCAAGTGCTGTGTGCATGTATGTCACTCCCATGATGAACTACAGTATGATGGGAGACTATCATGCACCAATAAACGTATTTTTAAAAAAGAAAGATAATGAAGCAAACTCTGAAACGCACAAAAATAAATTAGAATTGCTTTCACCTCCAGCAAGCAGGCAGTTGGAATGGTTGTTACCTGATTACATTTACGGATTTAAGCGTCAATTCCAAATGCTCCCCAAATAAATTTTTCTTGCCATCTTCCAAGTCGCCAGCATTTTGAGAGCTAAGCTAGAAACACACAAAGCACATTGCTGGGTTTAATAATAGCAAGGCTTGTCAAAGAAGAGGACTCCTTTACTCTGGCAGCCTGGCAAAGTTGATTTAATTTAGCTCTCCTAATTGCTTCATATTGTGAATTTCAATGTGCCATGTGTAACAGCTTTCGAGTGATTTTTCTTCTGAAAGTCTTTCTTGTCATTGGATTTGGAGGTATTTTTTCGTCATTTTTCATTCTCAAAGGTACTCAAGTTATGTTCACTTAAATTATATGATTAATGACACTGTTAGGCCCATGATAAAATTTGAAAAGAATAAGCACAAACCACTTAACTTAAACAAATAAGTCCCTTTTGGTTAATTAACAGTTACATATTAAGGTGATAAGCTGTCCCATTCCCACATCACCCTTTATTTCCATCTGGCTTAAAATTCCCTTTGCCTGTTTAATCCAGTATTAAAGAAATTAAATACACTCACACACATATATACATTTTCTTTTCTTGAGAGCTCATAATTTGGGCTTTATTAAATTCACTAGCCAATACATATATAGAGATATACATATATATGTGTGTGTATATATATCTATATACACACTATATATATAATGTGTATACATATATTATATATATATTGTCTATATGTATATAGTGTATATACATAGTATATAGTGTATATATATATATATATATATATATAGTATATATACTAGAGAGAGAGAGGGAGAGTCATTATGGCAATGAAGTTTAAAAGTCACATTTATTTTCCTTAAACAGTATAATTCCAACCAGGTGTGGCGGCACACGCCTATAATTCCAGTACTCGGGAGGCTGAAACAGGAAGACCACAGGATCAAAGTCAGCCTCCACAATTTAGTGAGACCCTTAGCAACTTAGTGAGACAGTGTTTCCAAATAAAAAATAAAATAGGGCTGGGAGTGTATCTTGGAGGTAGAATATCAGAATTATCACAAGATATATTTTATTTTTCCTTAAAAATTATAGTTAACTCCCTAGAACTCTAGATCTTCAGAAGTGTCATGGTATCCCCAAGAAAACAGCCATGGGTCATAGTGGATGTGAGGGGTACAGTATGTTCAACTACATAAACTCTGCCTACACAGCGGGTCCTATCCTTATGAAATTGGTGGAGACTAAAAATTAAGCAAAAATAATTCTAAGGAAATATTGCGCTGTCCTCTAAAGTCAATAGAAACTGCTTGGCTGCTTGTATTTGTATGTATAATTCTATTGTGTCACCCATTGATTCGAAGGAAGAAGCAGGTTGGAAATATTAGGGAAGAAAAATACCAAGCCACGTACTTATTCTATGTCCAGCCATCGGTTGAAATGATGCACTTCTCCATGCATTAAATGTACTGCAGATTCGTGGGTAAATATATTACCAGTAATCAACAAAAAAGTTGCTAGTCACTTTGAATTTTACTGAGTGCCGGAGTGAATGCTTCCATTGTGAATCATCCAGTTGTTAAGAAACTCAGAGTCTTGCTACATGTTTGGGGGATGTACAGCCCTTGTCATTAGTGAGAACACTTATTATGAAGATATTTCATATTGGCTATTCCCAGGATTCATTCAACAGCTACAGATATTATGCAAGGTAGTTAAGGCAGAGACAGTCTGATTCTAATCTCTGTAGTAACAGGAGAATGTACTGATAGGTTAATGCACTAAAAATTGTTATTCTTTTTCTGTCAGACTTATGAAAAAGGTCAAACCATAGGATAATTGAATGATAAATATGATTTACCTAACATTGTCCTTTTGATATGGGCTAATATTATAAAGTTCATTGCATTTTATGCAATTTCTGCATTTCATCTTGAGCTTGCAAATATGTTCAGAAAAAAATTTATATTTTGTGCCTGTATTATTAGGAAAATGTAGGACACTTAAAAATATGTATCATATCTATAGCTCTTACCTAAACTTGGACCATTGCATGAATTCATGATTGTTACCTCTGTTCCAAACCATAACTTCTATTCAACATTGAAACTCATTGCTGCTCTTGAATTACAAAATGTTTTTTCAATTAGATCTTATAAATAAATCCTAACTATATTGACTATACTAATGCTTAGTTTTAAAGAAAGAAAAAATCTTTTACAGAAAATTGGCGTTCTACATTGTTGCAGTGTAGGTTCTGAAAAAGATTCTCAATACATGCTAATGTAGTCGTTTCCACTCTGTTTCCCCCCTACTTTTGAGTGTTTAAATTCCTGGGTGGCCAAAAGAAAATGAAAATCTTATTTTTTATTCATTTACAATTAAATCATCCAAATGTATTTTTTATGAGAACTGTTTGATGTTCAGAAAACCTCGCGAGCCTCTTAAAGATGTTGTTCTTTGAAGAACCACGTGTCTTTTTGCCAAGCAAAAACTTCAAACCACAGTGGCTTTAATGTTCAGTTTGAAACTCACAACATCATCGTCATAAGCTCTGCTCTGAGAAAATGAATTTGTTTCCTCTCATATTATGCTGCTGCAGCAGGGTATTTGGCTGTTTCTTTCCAATGAAGAAAGCATCATATGCATGCTACCTAATTATTAACCAGAATAATGTAGAGTCTAGAAAAAGAAAAGAGAGACAAACTGGATTCTGTGGTATTTTTCAAACATTAAAGACAAAAGATTTTGCTTTATTGGGCAAAATATTCAGTTCTGCCTTATCTTTTTAATACTTCTATTGGCGCATTGTAATTATATATCATAATCAAGTATGGAATGATAGGAATTTACATGCACACAACATTTGGTATGGTTCCCTCCAGAGCCCACCCCACTCCCTCCCCTTCCCCATACATGTCATTGAGATTGATATTAATAATTTCATATGTGTACACAGCATTATTTAAACTTACCTTCATTATATCTCTATCTCCCCTTCTCTCTCCCCTAAAACCCTTCCATCACTCCACGGGAGTCTCTATTTCTTTACCTGAGGTCATTTTTGTTACTCAATTTCTCCCTAGCTTCCACATATGAGATAAAACACACAACTATTTGTTTTCTGAGACTGGCTAATCTCACTTAGAATAATATTCTCGAATTTCATCCATTTTCCTGCAAATGACATAATTTTGTTCTTCTTTATGGCTGAGTAAAATTCCATTGTGTATATATACCACAGTTTTGTGATCCATTCATCTCGTGATGTCTACCTAGGCTGGTTTCATAATTTGACTATTGTGAATTATGCTCCTATAAACATGGATATACATGTATTGCTATAATATTCTGAGTTGAATTCCATCAGAAAGATGCCCAAGAGTGATATAGCTGGATCATATAGTGTTTCCACTTGCAGTCTTCTGAGACACCTCCACGCTGATCTCTATAGGGACTACACTACTTTGCAGTTCCACCAACAGTGTATAAGGGTTCCAATTTCCCCACATTCTCACCAGCATTTATTATTGTTTGTGTTCTTGATGATTGCAACTCTAACTGGAGTTATATGGAATCTCAATGTTGTTTTGATTTGTATTTCCTCGATTGCTAATAATGTTGAACATTTTTTCATATATTTATTGGTCATTTGTATTTTTCCTATTGAAGTGTCTATTCAATTGCCCATTTTTATTGGGTTATTAAATTTTTAGTGTTGTTTTTTAAACTCTTAACTTCTCTTTCTGTCTATGTTCTGTAGAAGTTTTTTGCCCATTTTAAATTGGATTATTTGTTTTTCATGGTTAATTGTAAAAGCTCGTTATATATTCTAGATACTAGTCACATATGACTAGTATCTAGAATTGTATGAGCTATACAATATGCAAATATTTTCTCCTATTCTGTAGGTTATCTCATGTTTTTGATGATGCTCTTTTAAACATAAAGCTTTTTAAAAAGTTTTTATCAAGTAAATTTATCTAATAATTTTTTTTCTTTGCTACCATATATAAGAAACCATTTCATAAACCAAAGTCAGTTGTCTTCCAATTCTATAGTCCTAGCGCTTATGTTGATTTATTGATCCATTTTAATTTTTGTATATGGTATGAGAAATGTGTCCTGTTTCTTTCTTTCTCCATGTAGCTATCCAGGTGCCCCAACATTTGTTGGATAGACTTTTCTTTTCCCCATTGAATTGTCTAACCACTCTTATGATAAGTTAATTGGCCACAAATATATAAATTTACTTTGAGCCTTTCAAATATATTTTATTAATCCATACACAAATCCATGTGCAGGCATTGCATTTTTATAATGACTATAGTTTCAAAGTGAGCTTGAAATCAAAAGGCATTATTGAATTTGCCAATATTGTTCTACTTCTTTCATTAATTGACAATGTTTCCTAAAAACAGTAGTAGGCTTACAGAAAAATAAAATACATAGAGAAGCCAGCATAGTGGTGCACACCTGAATCCCAGTTCTTGGGAGACTGAGACAGGAGGATTATAGGTTCAAGGCCAACCTCAGCAATTTATTGAGGTCCTCAGCAACTTAGAGAAATGCAGTTTCAAAATAAAAAAAAATATAGTAGGTGTCTCAGTCAACATTTTCATTTCTGTAATCCAAAACAACTGGCCACACACTTTTCAAGGAAGGAATATTTATTTCATCACAATTTTTGGATATTTCAGGGTTCATCCATGTCAGGCCAGGTCTGCAGAGCTCAGGGCATGGTGGTGGAAGCAGAGACAGTGAGAGAGCAAAGGCTCTGCTCTCAGATGGTAGAAGCCTGAAGGAGAGAGCCAACAAGCAAGGGGATTCAAAGACAAAAACCACAGACCCTAGGCCACACCCCCAGAGACCCACCTTCTCCAGCCACACCCCACCTACCTAGGTTACCACTCATTTCAGTGGATTTGCATACTGATGTGATTACAACCCTCATGACTTCATTATACCAACTCTGAACATTAATACCTGAGCTCTTCATGGGACATTCTATATCTAGCCATAACAATCGAGCTGAGGTTATGGCTCAGAGGTAGAATGGTCTTGTGTTCAATCCCCAGTACCAAAAGATATAGAGAGTTCCCATATGAACTCTGGCTCCCAATTTCCCCTACTGTTAACACCACATATTAATGGTATATTTGTAACAACTGACCTGTCCCCAGTGACCTACTTCTTTCAACTAGGCCCCGCGTCCCAGCTATCAATGGAGAGGTCAGAGCCCCCATGATGAAAACATTTCCCCAAAGTCCACTCTGGACACTGCTGTATTACCTTAAACACATGAATCTTTGGGGACATTCCAGACTCGGAACATAACAGTCACTCTTTGAGCTTATTCTAAAAGAATAAAAATTGATTCTTTGTGTTCATTGAGCTTCTTTTATGAATGTTTCTTATCAAATCTGAGAAGCTTATCATTATAGTTTTTTCAAATACCATTTCTGGCCCTTACGCTCTTTCATCTTCTTTGAGTAGTCTCACCACATAGATCTATATATGAGAGCTTGATGGTATTTAACATCCTGAGATACTATTTATTTTTATTCATTCTTTTCTCTTTCTGTGCCTCGCATCAGACAATCTCAGTTGATCTATGTTGAAATTTGCTGTCTCTTTCTTTTGCCATTTCAAATCTGCTATCGAGGCCTCATAGTGATTTTTTTTCTTTTTAGTTATATTATTTATGGAGTCAAAACTATGTTTTCCTTTTATTCTCACTACTGAAAAAATGCACATGAATTTTTCCCTCATTAAAAAATAATTCCCCAGTGGACATCGACTGGGTGTCTTATAATTCAATTCATTTTTTCCAATACCAGGAGATAGTGTTAGATCCCACTGGTTAAGGACTGGGTCCCATAAGACTGTCCTCGACTTCAGACACCAACTGCAAGCTTCCGGCTGTGGATTCTGCTTCTGACTGACTGGCTAAGAACCAAGGTTCCCATGACCCCCTCCTCAGGTTCAGTTAATTTGCTGAAACTCTCTGTACCATGTCCTTGTGGGTTTTTATGGAGGCTTCATTAATATTCATGACTGATTAAATCATGAGCCACTGGGGGTCAACTCCACCTTCAACCTCTCTCGACTCCCCACAGGTGGTGGGGGTGAGGCTGAGAGTTCCAACCCTCTCAGCAAACAGTTGGTTTCCAGGCTTCCAGTCCCCATCCCATGACTATCCAGGAGCCCCAGCCACCAGTCACCTCATTAGTATGCAAAAAGAATTTGTCTATTTGAAGATTCCACAGATTTTTAAGAGCTATGTGCTAGGAACCAGTGGAGAGGCCAAATAAACAGTTATTACAGCTCAATCTCCCAGTGTACCTCCTGGGCTCTCGCTATGGGCCCCTTACAGCAAAAAGATATACAATTTAAGCCGGGCATGGTGGTGCACCCTTGGAATCCCAGTACTTGAGAGACTGAGATGAGAGGATCACGGGTTTGCGGCCAGCCTCAGAAACTTTATCAGGCCTTCCACAACTTAGTGAGACCCTGTTTCAAAATAAGAAATAAAATAGGGCTGTGGGTGTGCTCAAAGGTAGAATGTCCCAGGTTTCAATCCCTGGTACTACCAAAGAAAAAAGAAAAACAAAAGATATACAACTTAAAAGACACTGGCAGATTACTAAAATTCCATTTCATGTCTAAGAATTAGTTTAGATCATCATATTGCAAGAAAATGCCTCCCATGCTATTCAGATATGTAGGCTTTTGTTCAATCTTATCAGCTTCCAAGACCTGACATATATTTTAATTTAGAAATATATTTTTCTGTATACAGGTCATATGTATTTGTTTATTTGCATTTCTTGTATTTTCACTGGAAGTTTTATTTATTTTTAATCAACTTTCATTGGTTTAGGGTGATAGGAGCATACATGCACAAAGCACGTGGCATTTCAAATAATAAAATGTAGTAAATCTGGAAGTAAGTTTGCCTCCCTTCCCCCAGGTTTCTTGTTTTCACTATTTGTTGTGAGTTGTGTCTGGCTGTTGCCGCCAATGCTGCTGTTTGTGCTCTGTGACCCTCTGGAATTATTTCTTTAGAGTCTGCATCTTTTGTTCTGAGTGGACATTGAAATCTCTGTTTGGCTGGGTTGCTATTTTTGCACCATTAAATCTGTCAGGCTTTGCCAAGGGGCTCTCTGAGTTTGTTGTATCATATACACAATGCTTAGAGAGGCAATTCTCAATTATGCCTTCGCCTTCTCTTCCCACTCGTGCACAGCCTCAAGATCAGCCGAAGAGAGAGAGAAAGCTTGGGTTTATCAGATATTTCTTGTCTGGTCTTGAACATCCATGTGACCTTCTAGATTTCCAGGAAAACACCTGGAGCATTTCAAAGCCTTCTTTGGACATCTCCACCCTTTACTTTTTCAATGTTTTGATCACCTTCCTATTTTACCCAACTTTCTTGCCACCTTAAGCAATTGGGATGTTAAATAATTGCCACTAATTGTTTTCAATTAGTGAAAAGGCTATTTTAATTTAGAAAGCTTTGAAAGGCCAAATAGTACAAGTGAGTGGGCTTATCTAGTAAACTTTCAAGAAAGTTATACAGTGACAATTCTCCCTGGCGAGGGATTTTGGAGAATTTCAAATTATTCTGACTCTGTGCTGCTGATTTTGTAAACTGTTGGTATTCAGGGTTACCACAGAGCTGGGAGAGGGGATAGGTATGAGACAAATTAAAATGCAAAATAAAAATTGTTATTGACATAGAAATTGTTATTTTTTCTCATAAATACTCCTAGGATTATAGCAAGAATTTAACTAATATCCAGGATCTTGAGCGAATTAATTGCAATGTTTTTGATTTGTTTTATTTGTTTGTTTTGGTTTGCTTTTTTGTTGTTATTGTTGTTGTTATTTGCTGTTGTTTATTTTGCTTTTATAGAGGAAGGAATTTTTCAAAGATCTTTGCCATTTTGCCAATACCACCCAAAATCATTCTTAACCATATGTATCATGATAATTTTCAACATACTATAAACTTATATGAGAGCAACTGTTCTCAGGCAATGATTTTATATGCCATTTCTTATGAAATCCTCAGAATAATACCAGTCTTCATTGTGATGGTACACACGAGGAATTTTGCTCAAGAAGCTTCCCAAACTCTCACTGACACGCTGCTTGCTAGGAAGAGGTTGAATCACCTCTCTCTGATTCTAGATGTTAAACCATTAGCCTCAGTAGTGGTAAGATATTTGTGTTTGAGTCATTTTTTATACATAAGAAATTTTGGCAATCCCTGAAAGACATTAAGAGTTGAAAATCAATTTCTTTAAAAATACTCTTATTAATGATAAAATCAATGTTTTTATTCTTCCTTAATGCTTTACTACTTACATACTTCCTTAATAGTACTTATTCCAAATTCAAAAGACATAATAATATTGCATTCTACTGGATACACCATCACTTTGCTGTAGCTCGATATTAAGGTAAACCTCTCATTTCTCAATCGCAGCAAGTACTCTTGTCTATCCTGTGCCAAGCAACCTCCCCATTTCAAAATTCAGACAAACAGGTCTCATCAGATAATGTGCATCTCCCAATGTGGAAAAACAAATTGTTTTGTTGAGAAAGCTTTGGTAGCGCATTTGTAAAGAAATGGAGCTCACATAAACTAGAGTAATACCTCTCCTTATTTGAGAAAAATACTGCGTAACCCCCTCAAATGGGCAGTTTCTAAAAGGCCACTTAGCAGTGACTGAGACGCTTCATCTTTGTTTTTGCTTCATTTTGTCTTATTGTGATAAAATAAAAGTAAGAACATTTATGTAAATTTGACAGTTATTAACATCTAAAATGGTTTCAGAGAAATCTAAGCACCATTAGTAGTGTTGTTTCTGCAATAATTTGGCTGTTAACAGTGCTCTCCCAAAACAGGACTTTTTGATTTTGGCTCATGGACAATGAAATGAAACTTTAATACTTCTTTTAATTCTCCAAATACCAATTTTCAAAACAACCTACAGAAAAAAAAGCATAGTGTAAATTAGTGCAACCGTTAGAGAAAATGGTATGGAGGGTCCTCAAAAAACTAAGAATGGAAATACTATTGATCCAGCAATTCCACTACTATGTATATACCCAAAGGAATTGAAGTTATGAGGCCAAAAGGGCATCTACATTCCAATGTTCATTGCAACATTATTCATAGTAGCCAAGATATAGAATCAACCTAAGTGTCCATCAATGGATACATGGGTAAAAATAATATGTGCTCTATGCACACAATGGAATAACATTCAGCCTTAGAGCAAGGGGAGGAATCTTTTTATCTGCCACAACCTAAATAAATCTGGAGGATATTATACCAAGTGAAATAAACCAAGTACAGATATATATATATATATATATATATATATATATATATATATTGTCTTATATATTGATATATATATATGAAATCTAAAAATCTTGAATTCATAGAAGGAGACAGATCAATGTTTAGCAGGGGCTGGTGGGTGAGGAAGGAGGAAACAGAGAGTTGTTGATCAAAGAGTATAAATTTTCAGCCAGGTGTGATGGTGCACAACTATAATTCCAGGACTTGGGAGGCTGAGACACGGAGGATCACAGATTCAAGGCCAGCCTCAGCAACTTAGGGAGACTCTGTTTCAAAATAAAAAGTAAAATAGGCTGGGAGTTTGGCCGAAGGTAGAATGCCCCTGGATTCATTCCCCAGAACCAAAAGAAAAGAGAAAAAGCATAAAGTTTCAGAGAGACAAAAAAAAGATTTTGAAGTCTATTGATCAGAGGGTGACTATGGTCAATAATAATGTGCTGAATACTTCAAAATATCTAAGAAAATAAATTTCAAATGTCTCATAAAAAAATTGTAGTCAGCTGAGCGTGGTGGCGCACACTTGTAGTCCCAGTACTTGGGAAGCTGAGACAGGAGGATAGCAGGTTCAAGACCAGTCTCAGCAACTTAGTGAAGCCCTCTACAACTTAGTGAGACCCTGTTTCAAAATAAAAGATAAAATAGGACTGGGGGTGTAGCTCAGATGTAGAATGCCCTGGGTTCAACCACAGCACCAAAAATTAAATAAACCAACAAAATAAATAAATAAAAAATTATAGTTAAGCAAGATAAAATATATATAACTTAATTAGCTTAATTTAATCATTCCACATTGTATCTATATATCAAAATATCATATTGTATTCAATAAAGGTAAACAATTATTAATTGTAGATCAAAAACAATATTAATAATAAAATAAATAAATAGAGCTGGGGTGTAACTTCATGGTAGAATGTCTGTCTAGCTTGTGAGATGACCAGGGTTCAATCTCCATCACCACCAAAAAAAAGAAGTAAAACAAAATAAAATAAAACAAAATAAAAATATCAAAACAAAACCTCAAGTAAATAAGTGATGTCATCTCTATATGTTATTATTGGTAAATCATGTATCAATAAAATCTCTATTTGTTCAAAAACATGAAAAATTTTAAGGGTGTATTTATTTTTATAGTATAGTTATTATTTCAAGGTTTTAATGCACTATAGCAATTTTATACTTTTCCAAACAAATTGATGCCATATTTTGTCCATGTCATTTTTTAGGGAAATTTCTCATGCTAAATATTTTTGAGACCATTCTTCGATCTTTTGAAATGTTTTTGATCAGTGGTTAAAAAATGAAATTCTTGAATTAGATTATACTGTAAAAATTACCTTTATATTATGAGGCAGTAGTTAAGAAAGCATTTTGGTGAATATGGTAACTACATTATTCTTATTTGTTGTCTATCAAATACTGTACAATTTTATTCTCCCCTATTTCTTTGGAAATGGGCATGCTCGTATGGAAGCACTTTTCTTGGCAACAAAGTGAATTATCTCAATATAATCATTCACTCAGGATAAACCAATAAAAAATTCAGCCCCATTTTCCATAATGAGCACAATTCATGAGAACCATAAAGAAGTGTGTGTCAAGAAATTAGCTTTGTGTCATTGACATCGATGTGAAATAGCATATAACTAATGAAACGGGTGACAAGAAACTAATGAAATATCAAGGAGAATTAATATGATGTTCTTCCCATTTCTAAAAGCATTTAGGAAAAAGGTCCAAACTCTAATGGATCATACCGGGTGATTATCTCCAGCGTGTAATTTTAAAACAATCATTGATCATGGAAAGAGCTGTGCTAAAAGCCATACCTTTACCCACGTGAAGAACCTCTCTCTGCATGGGGTGACTTTGAAAGATGGGACTTGTCAGCTGCCAGTTAAGCTCATTTCAGGCAGGGGACACTAAGCAGCGCGGATAACTGAGCTGCCTGCCAGGGTGAGCGCCATATTGCGTCACTGATTTCTCAGTCTTTGTTCTGATCTCTGCTTTAAGGAGAAATGTTCAGCCTCTCGCTCTCTCTGTCTCCCTCTCTCTCACTTCTTAGCATGTCATTAGGAAATGAATGCACTCGTTTATCCAAAGAAGCAACTATTCCTGACAATTTTATAACTCCTTTTCTAAAAATGATTTTTTGCATCATTATTCTAAATAAATTCATACAGTTGATAGATGAATCCATGGGTTGAAAATGAGTAGAATGCACTTTAGAGTAGGATGTGCTTTAGGACTATAACCTTTAAAATGTTAAAAAAGAATGTCTGGCTTCTTTAATAATGACATGAAGATGCATCTGGTTTTCTTACTTCTATAGTTTAATAAAAAAAAATCATATCACTTTTCCGAAAATCAGGATGGCTTTGCTAAAGAAAAAAAATCTAGCTGGGTGTATTGGTGCATGCCTGCAATTCCAGCACTTGGGAAGCTGAGACAGGAGGATCTCAGGTTCGAGGATGACACCAGCAATTTAGTGAGGCACTGTTTCAAAATAAATAATAAAATAGGCCTGGGGGTATAGCTTGAAAGTAGAACAGCAGCCCTGGATTCAATCCCCAGTACCATGAATGAATGAATAAATAAATAAATAAATAAATAAATAAATCTATTTGTCCTCAATGAGAAGAGATTCTACTTACAACTTACTCATCCACTTACCTGTTTTAATCCTTCCTCCTTTTCTTATGTATTTTTACTTTTGCACAGAAAATACTTATACTGATAATGGTGTGTCTGAGAATTGTGTTTGTGCTAATTCGCCAAATGGAAATTGGGTTTCTTTGCTCCTCTCAGTTTCTGAATCATTTCTGGCTTCTCTGTCCTCCTAAATCAGAAAAGGTTTCAGCAATACCCCACGAATACAAAGTATGAAGCAATTATTGATTGAATAACAACCTCGCTTTGTCACAAGAAATCCCTAGGAACCAATCTATAAGAAGGGTGAGATAAACGTGGCCACTCTCACTGTACAGATGAAGAAATCGTGCTTCATAGGGGCTCACAAGTGCTGATGGGCAACATAGGAATAACACCTGAGTGTTTGAATTCATAGCCAGTGCTCTTTGTACAGCAGTATATGCCAAGTTTAAGAACTTGTCATGTATAATAATATTTGGCAAGAGAATGTTGATTCATGCTCTTTCTAGATTGGTAAAAAAATCATGATTAACGTAAAAAGGTATAATCCCACAAATTCACAACTTGCTACTGCTAGTGAGATTAAAAATATAGCAATATATCAAAGGAAAGAGATGTAATACTGAATTTCTTGGGAGCTCCTGAATGAAGGTCAAAAATGAAACTTCAATGAATAAGACAGCAAAAAGAGTGGGTAAATAATGGGACATAGACATTAAAGATAATTTAATAAATATGGTTGTATAAAACCAAGGCAGTTACTTCCTCCAAGGTCGTCACAAATTTACTGTTGCAATGATATAATATCTAAAGAGTCCTATATTGATTCATTCCTCCTATCTTTAGGTATCATATAAAAAGTGATGGACATTTACACAATTGGCATATTTGGGGCACAAGGATAAGAGATTCAGCATACTTGTTTAACAGATGTAGCTCACTGTAGCGTAGTTAATAAACACTTCTATGTGATTTAAATTTGTGAAGATCACTACATATCTGGGATGGGAGGGGTATATGAATATGACACAGCACCCATATTCCATGGAATACCTGATTATCAGAGAATAGGTACCATTGCTAAAAACTAATAATGGTTAAAACAAAATTCAGGGTAAAATATATTACTTATTCAGAGTTAGGCCATTACAAACCCTCCTTTCACTGCCGATAATACTACTACAAGGCTAGCAATCTCAGAAGAATATGCAGAGCTGTGACATTGTTCTTTGGTTGAAAAGAATCACTGTTATCATTAATAAAATAAAGACATCTGAAATTGTTGTTTGACCTAGAGTGAGGATGCTGATGAGTTCAAGTTGAGACATTTCTAGCCATCATGATGCACAGAAATGTCCGCTTATGGATGCTTCATCGACAGACATGTGTAACCTGGATACAGCCAGGTCTATTCAGCATCAGTCTCAGCTCAACATCACATTGGAAAGAAATCCTAATCTAAAACTAACATCCTTGCCAAAGAGCCTATCCATTTATTTTAGTTCTTCCTCAAGTGGTAAATCAGAGGGCGACATAGTGATTCACACATCCAAAATTTTCCAAAAATATGCTTCAGACATAGCTCGTTCTCCCCCATATTTCACACTTCTGTGTGAGATTTAACAGCAGCTGTTAAGATTCTCTCCCCCTCTGTCTTCTGATGTCTTTGCTGAAATGATGCTTATGTTTTCCTGCCCTCCCTCAGCACCCCTGCCCCCACCTCTCCCAATGGCTAAGCTCTGTAAAGTAAGCTTGCCTGTGTTGCAGTGAGTCCCAGAACCATTTCTGCTTCTACTTAGGATTGTCTTGTGAGCGCAGGTGTGCCGGAATCTTGTGAAACACATACCCTATCACATCAACATTCTCCGAGGAAAAATGTCCATTGTATATTCTCTTTCAGATAGTTGGATAAAAGAAGACAAAAAACAATGTCACTTGTGTATTTTAAGACTCTTCTGGCTAATAATGCATTTCTGCTTTCCCTTTTCCACTCCAATCTGATGCTCCTGGGGACAGGGAGGTATTAGCCTCTCTGAGTGAACCCATGTTTCTCGAAGGGAGACCTGAAGCTGCTATTCTATAGCTAAACCAAGGTTCTCTCTCACCTACTCTTAGCCTTGTGTTTTCCACTAGTACGTTTGAAAACTGACACAATATTTATTTTGCTTTGTGAATCCTGTGTGGCGCGTCTTGCAAATCAAATTTCTCTGACTCCTTTTAACAAACAGACAGCACCTAGGAGCACAGCAAAGGTACAGGCCTAGATATCTGGCCTCCACTGCAGAATAGGGCAAGGACTTGAATAATCCAGAGTGTCGCAGCCACCTACTTCCTCCTCTGATCATGCAGGTATGAATTTTTTTTATTAATATACTTTTATTGGTGCATTGTAATTATATCATAGTGAGGCCCAGAGTTATGCAAATGCACCTGCAAAAAGCACTTGGTGTTTGTCCTTCCAGATCTTTTTTTTTTTTTTTTTTTTTTTTTTTTT
>PVJS01007227.1:0-56858 GCA_004027185.1 Glis glis | reverse complement strand
ATAACAGCATTTGCAAGAAAATGGAAAGATCTGGAGAGCATTATGTTAAGCGAGATTAGTCAATCACACAAAATGAAGGGTCATATGTTTTCACTAATATGCGCAATATAGGGAGTAGTGGGGACACAAAAGGGTCTCCAATGACAATGGATAACCCTCAGAGGTGCTAGGGAAGGGATACAAGGGAAGGGGAAGGGTAAGAAAGTAGTGAATCCATGGAATTACTGTCATAAACAATGTGTATATGTGAGATTATACCAACATCATTCTCAGTGCTACATGTGGGGGGGAGGCGGGGGGGGGAAGTGGGGGGAGGGACACCAAGAGCTGTGTCCATGTATGTTAACACCAAACTGATACTCATTGTGAAGTGAGACTACAATGCACCAATAAAAATAAATAAATAAATAAATTCTAATAGGAGAAATTTAGTTAAGAAATAAGGCAGAATATTTTCTATTAATGAAATATGTTTGATAAATAAAAACCTGCTATTAAATACCAAAGAATCTTTGCAAGTCTTTAAAAGGATGAATGATTATCTTTAAAGGTTCATAATTTATTGCTTAGAATTTGCTCCAATATTACCTTTTAATTTTATAAATTATAGTAGGTTTTCCTCACCAATCTGAAATTCTTAGGTTATGATGGGTATAAACTAGGGGATTAGGGACTAGGATCTCCATAATTCACTAGGGTGGATTCAAGTCTAAGTAGTAGTAACATTTTTTGCAGTAAGTCTGGAGGATCAGGATTGATGGCAAAACAGACTGCATTAGAAGTAATGATGTGCATGTCTCCTTGGCAGCCCCTTAACGGAGAAGGGTTAGTGGCACAGAGAGGGCGCTGAGGGCTCTGTTCTCACCATTAGTATGGTTAGAAAGGGAACTGTGGTTCCATTAACTTATTGATGTTCCAGTTTCTGCAAGGCTCCAGACCACAGACACCTCGAAATAGGAGGTTAATCTGCATATGGTTTAGCAACCTTAAAAATGTGTGTTTTCAAAGGTTATTTTCCCATAGATTCTATTGAAATGGTAGATTTCAGAGTGACTTGCTGTACTCAGAGAATCCTCTAATTTTTAAATCTAATTTTTAATGAGCCACCATGAGCTCATCATCCAGCTTCAACAATCACCGCCCTTCATTACTGGCTCATGACATCTGCACTTGGCACTTAGTATGACTTTGCATTTCTTTGTGAATAGTAGATGATTACATCCTGACAAGACTGAGACAGCCCAGGTGATCAAAAAGTCAACTAACATAAAAAAATAATCATCTCACTCGTGTGACACATTGGTTTCTTTAAACATAGTTTTGCTCATTGTAAATTATGTATCACAGGCATAGGATCAGATCCAAAGAACTACAGCTTCTTAGTGTTTTCTTTTTCTAAGTCCAAGAAGAGAGGATGAAAGATGAATCCTTAGATAAATGGATGTGGGAGAAAGAGAAACAAAGATTTTTTTTAAAAAATAATTTTTAGCTGGGCGTGGTGGTGCACGCTTGTAATCCCAGTACTTGGGAGGTAGAGACAGGAGGATTGCAGGTTTGCAGCCAGCCTCAGCTACTTAGTGAGGCCCTCTGCAACTTACTGAGACCCTGTTTCAAAATAAAGAATAAAAAATAGGGCTGGGGGTGGAGCTCGGAGGTGGAATGCCTCTGGGTTCAATCCCCAGGACCACAAAAAAATTCATTTTTATATAGATAGATTGCTTATGATAACAAACCTAACAAAGTGTGAACATTTAAGTGGGAAAAATAGGAGTTTTTAAATAAGGAAGAGATGATTTAAGAAGCTGTCCTGGAAGGTTCTGGGCCAGTTATAGTTTGTGTAGCTCCCAGCTCCAGGCTGAACATTGTGCTTGTTATTAAGCAATCGGCATGCTTCCTTTCATGTCTGGTTATAAGGTGTGGGCCTGTTGCTAACAGAAAGAGGAGTAAGTCAGAGGTCAAAGATGGTGTGGGTGCCTCTGCTTTTCAAGAACAGATCCTGGAGTAATTGGTGTTTGCCTGTATCTGGTTTTCTCTGTTAGCATTTTTAAAGGAGAACAATCTTATGGAGGTGTAGTAACTTATGAAGTGTCCATAGAACTTACTCCTTTTTTTAAAAAAAAAGGCCAGGTTGTTGAATAGCATTGTGGCATTTCCAGACTTAGTCAAAGAATAACTTTATCACTGTAACAATCAGTCAAGTTTTAATAAGGTTTTGCAATATTATCAATTGTCAAAAAATCAGACCTACTTTCAGATACTCAGTGTTATTCATTTTATTAAGTTCTAATAATCTGTACAGAACATATTTTGTTATAATTTATAGGGTGTCATTTATGTGACTAAGTAGGGATTTTTTTAAAACTGTAAAAAGTTCATGGCAGTAGGAGGGAAATGTTTATTATGAGATATTCTCACTTAACTATCTGCAGGATCTTTTAATATAAAAGAAAATATGTACAAAGACACAATTCATCTGTTGTAATGAGAACATATGAAGCTGTGATGAAGATGAGGCATATATTAACAAAGGTTCAAATATTAAATCATATAAATTATGTCATATCTCAATAAGAGTTTAAGCTAGCAACCTATATAAAGAACTTTAGTATAGCAAGAGGTTTCTCAAAATTATAATAGGAAAGGTTCTAATTGAACAAAAATCTACCTCAAATATCTCAGAATCAGAATTATGTGCTGTAAGTAATTTTGAATCAGTTCCTTTGTTGGGAAATGGGGTTTCAATAGCATGGGAATAACTTTCTTTTTTATACTTTATTGGTGCATTGTAATTATACATCATAGTAAGATTCAAAGTGATACAAACATACATGCACACAGCGCTTGGTGTATTTCCCCCCACATCCACCCCCTCTCTGAAGTTAGTGAGATTGGCAGTGATACCTTCATGTATGGACATAACATTATTTTAACCCTTTCCTTCCTCAATCTTCATTTTTCTCCTCCCCACCTCCCAACCCCAAACCCCTTCCACTGTTCTACTGGTCTCTCTCTTCATTTATCTGAAGTCCCTTCCTTGGAATCTTTACCAAAGAATTAAAGAATACTCTAGTGTTCTTTAATTTTTACAAGGGTTTAGTTTTTCCCATGTTTACAGTAGCCCAGTTCACAATAGCCAAATTAGAGAAGCTAGAGGAATAACTTTCCTTTTCAAAATTGGTGGTAAAATAAAATTTAATGATTAGAGAAAGGAAGAAAGCAAGAGACATTCCCAGCAATAAACATGTGGCCCTACAACTTTGAAGAATATTAATTTTTCTGAGCTGTGATTAGTATCCTGGCCTGGCATAAGTGGTCGTTTTTAATTTTTTATTTGTTTTGTCTTCTCGTTATTAACAAAAATTAAGTACTGATTGATCTAAAAGGTATAACTTGTAAAAAATAAAGGCTATACTTTGTAACCATATTGACACTTATCTAATCACCTTGTCTCATGTAGCATATTTTCTGGAAATGTGAAAAAAGCATATTTTTTCTGAATGCAATTCTTTAAAAAATGAAAAGTCATATATTTCATGTCCCTGGGTGGTGAGAAGTGCCAAAGGCAAGCCCAGGGAAATGGTGGTCATGGCTTTTTTCAAGTTCAATCATATCTTACCAGCTATTGTCTTCCTCTGGGGATGCCCTGATATTCTTTACTCTACAGTTACTTCTTTTTTTTAAAATAGTAATTAATAGCTATCATTTATTACATGCTTGCTATATACCTAACACTCTTTTTTTATAAGTCCAGAAATACTTTATATTTGCAGAAAATAAATTACAAACTTAATGTATGATTCTATATGGTGTGTCCAATTTTAAAAATCTGATAGGATAAGATACATGAGTTGGTTAAATTGTTCAGGAAATAAAAATGTATATGAATCACTAATACATTGTATTAGAGTATTAGAGTGTTTTATATAGATTTATAATTTATAACCAAAGTAATTATCTACATATATTATAAAAATAGTCCATGGGATGAATAAATAGATTGGATATGCACAAATGCTTTATGTCCATATTAAAAATACATTTTAATTGTCTGTCTTTCCTAATTCTAATAAACATAAACCAATTTTGTATTACCTTGGAGTATCAGTGGGCTCCCATATGAAATCAACCCAAATTTAAAAGGACTTATTTTATTATTAGCCTTTATTTAAAATGCTATTTTCAACTCACTTTAATAACATACTTCATTATTATGATACAAATATATTAAGTTAAGAATGCTATAGAAGAATTAATTTTAAAATAATTTTGTATACATGGTTTTGTTGTCACGAAACAAGGTGTAAAATGTAAATATAATGTAAAATTGGGACTTATATACATATATATTTATATATCCTGCATAGTATAAGGTAAATGATTCTATTTATGGTATATAATATAAAATATAAACACACAGAGTATATCCATTAATATATAATGTATTGATCCAAAAATACTCTAATGGTTTGTATGTCCAATGATCCAAAGATGACCACTTTCCTTTTAGGAGTCAACTCAATATTCGTATCAGTAAGAATTTTAAATATTTGTAAGTCTAAAACAAATATCTTTAAATTCATGTGTGGAAAGCAAAGCATCTCTTTAAAGCACGTTTTTTATTGGTGCGTTGTAATCATGCATCTTGATGAGGGTCAGGGTGGTAGAGGCATACATGCACACAGCACTCATTCAGCCTCCCCAGTGCCCACCCCTTCACTCCCCCTTCCCTCCTTCTCCTGCTCAGCAGAGTGATTGATAAGTTTGTGTATGGACATCCTGTGCATTAGGGTGTTTCCCTCTTCCCCCTCCCATCTCCCTCATTCAGGTCATCTTCTCTACTCATCTAAGGTTTCTCCTTTGTCTGGAGTCCCTCTTATGTCCCATTTTCTCCCTAGCTTCTGCATATTAGGGAGAACATCCGACTTTTCACTTTTTGTGACTGACTAATCTCAGTTAGCACAGTGTTCTCCAATTCCATCCATTTCCCTGCAAATGACATAATTTCGTTCTTTTTTATGGCTGAGTAAAATTCCATTGTGTACAAATCCCATAGTTTTGTAATCCATTCATCTGTTGATGGGCATCTTGGCTGGTTCCATAGTATGGCGATTGTGAATTATGCAGCTATACACATAGATATGCATGCATTAGTCTGGTGATTTGGTTTCCATTCTTTTTGGTAGATACCCAGAAGTGGTACTGCACTACTTCTTTTTTTCACACTTAGAGCCTGTCTCCATGCTCCCATGCCAAGACTAAAAGTAGCACAGGGAGAAGGACTATGCCTTCTCTTCCTCAAACTCTCTCAGGTAACAAAATCCAGAGAGAGAAGGGACTGGGGCTCATAAGCAACTTTGAAAGTTATACACCCAAAGCAGCTGTATCTGACCTTTTTTTGTATCAGGGAGTGAACCCAGGGGCGCTCTACCACTGAGCTACACCCTCAGCCCACTTTATTTTGAGACAGGGTCTCACTAAGTTGCCCAGGATGGCCTTGAACTTGGATTCCTTCTGCCTCAGTCTCCTGAGTCACTGGAATTACAGGCTTGTACCACTGTGCCCAGTTCTGTATCTGACTTTTTAACCAACTGATTTAGAAAGGCTTCCCAGCAGGGTGCTATAAAATTCAAATTTTGTTAAAACCTATGATTGAAATTTCAGGACTAAAACTTTAGACTTTAAAAAGTCTTTCATACCATTTTTTTTAAAAAATCAGCTTTATTGAAGCACTATTTAGATATAATAACATTAATTATTTGTGAACTCATAATTTGATGAGTTTTAATATATGTATACTCTTGTGTAAGTAACAGAACATCCAAGACAGAATATTTTCATCACTTTCAAAAATACCTTCATTCCCCTTTTACTTTCCTCCCCCATTCCTGGCAATTGATCACTACAGTTATCTCTTATCTAGAATTTCATTTGAATAGAATCATGATACCAGGCATGGTGGCACTTGCCTGTAATCTCAGTACTTGGGAGGCTAAGAAAGGAGGATCACAGTTTTCAGGCCAGCATGTGGTAATTTAGCAAGACCCTGTTTCTGAAAATATAAAAGGGCTGGGAGTGTGGCTTGGAGGTAAAATGTTCCTAGGTTCAATCCCCAGTACCACAAATAAATAAGTAAAAATAAAAAATAATGAATAATAAATCATGCAGTATTTACTCTTTTGCCTTTGGGTTTTTTCAGTTAACATAATGCTTTTGAGACTCATCTATATTATTGCATTTATCAATAAATAATCAATAGATAATTTTTATTAGTGAGTTATATTCCATTGTATGGATATAATTGACTTTGTCCATTCATCCATTTATGGGCATTTGGTTGGTTTCAAGTTTTTGACTAATGAGTAAGCTGCCATGAACTTTTATATACAAGTATTTGCTTGGCCATGTATTTTCATTTCATTTATAATCACTCAGTACAGTCAAACTGAAATAATTTTTCTCAGGTTGCTTAAGATCCTCTCTAAAGTGGATGCCTTCCCTCTTAGTAAGGGGGTGATACCCACACTACTTATCATAAATGTCCTATTATACAGGAAGCAGAATAAACTGATATTAAAAATAGCATTTAACTTCTTGCTATTGAGGGGAAAGTGCACTAAGAACTGGATAAGATTTAAGGTGAGTTTAAAATAGTTGCTGAAATATAGTGATGGATACTCATTTGAAGGGCAAAAGAATCTTTTAGAAAAAAATGGTTTCTAAAAGCAAGTCATCATTTTTTTTCTAATATTGGAAGTAGTTAATATGTAGAAAGTTCTGGAATGATGGACTGATCTTAGCCAGTGGGGATTGAAACTTGGTGATGAGGCTCAAAATCCTTCCAGCAACAAAGTTCTTTGACCTGGGGAGTCTAGACTTACAGACTGCTTGCAGCCATATGTTACTGTAGGAAACTGACTGGGCTGGAGTGGGCACATCAGAGTCTAGCTCCCACTCTGCAACTTATTATGGAGCCTTGGGTCTTACCACCTCCTGACTCTCATTACTTATGGCCTAATGAAAGGTTTGTGAGGGCTAGCAAATAATTTTTGTCTGGAAACCCAATTCAGCTGTCTAAATACCTCTTCTTCCTGTGAATATCTCAAAGGAAAACTCTATCAGGAAACAACATGAAGAAGTTATCAAAGATGCTTATCTCCTAACCTCTAATGTGGTGCTCTTAGGTTTTCTGGACAGAATCACATTGAGCACTGAGGTCTTTTCCTCCACTTAAACCCAAATCTCAAATCTAGGTCCAACTAAGTACTCAAAGATGAAACAGTGAAAGTACCGAAGTGTCCTAGGAAGAAGAGGAAGGAAGCCAAGTGCTGTGGGTTTTCTTCCTAGGGAATTTGGCATCAACTCAGTTTAAATAATCAGGGTGACTTATAAACATATAACAACCTTCCCATTAGTAAACACAGTCCAGTGTCCTGGACTCTAACCCCATTGGATTAGAGTTCCTTTCTCTTGGAAAATGTGTGAGTGATCCCTGTATCTTTGCACCCCTTACCACTAATCCTGCCCATATCCCATGGAGGGTAATCAAGTAGAATGGTACTTAAGTTAGTGAGCTGTGTGCTTCTGGTGTGACCAAGTAAGCTCCTACCAGACTAACTTTCTAATAGAAAACAACTATAAACTCCTGGAAAAATGCAAAAGATTAACCACATGAAGGCACTACAGAAGAAACAAAGGCAGATTCTGGAGAATAGTTTGCATTTGAACAAAGTGAATGATACAGTCAGAATTTTCTGTTTTTATGAATTTCAGATTGAGGGCAGACTCCAGTCGGTGCTGCATGAGGTGACTAAAACTCATATATAAGTTGGTTGTGGTGGTGCATGCCTATAATTCCAATACTTGGGAGGCTGAGACAGGAGGATTGCAGATTCAAGGCCAGCCTCAGCAATTTAGTGAGATCTTGTTTCAAAATAAAAAGGGCTGGGGTGTAGCTCAGAGGAATAATACCCCTGGGTTTAGTCCTCAGTACAAAAACAAACAAACAAACACACAAAACAAACAAAAACTCTTATAGAAAACTTGTAGTTCTGTTGCCCAGAAGACAGATACCAGGGCAACCAAGACATTGGAATTGAGAGCGGAACTGCAGAAAGGAGAGAATCAAAGAGGGAGGAAATGCAAATTCTGTGTAGAAATTCTGCCCAAACGTCCAGCTAACTTCTGAATTAAACACATGCATGGTAAACAGCAAACAACCCACTTAAGGATTTAAAAACTGAACTAAGACTTGAGCTGTTTCTCTAAAGACAGAATTAGACATTTTAGTTCAATCAGGTTAATTTACTTACAAACGAAAAATAACACTATCAAAGGGCTATAAGAAAATTCAGTCTCCATAACTTAGTAGTCACAATGTCAGGCTATTATTTAAAATTTTTTGACAGAAAAGAACAAGAAAATGTGGACCATTCTCACAAGAAGGCAACCCTGTTGAAAATTGCAAACGAGAATTCTTTTTTTGGTTGGTACTGGGGATTGAACCCAGGGGCATTCTATCTCTGAGGTCCACACCCATTCCTATTTATTTTTTTATTTGGAAACAGGGTCTCACTAAGTTGTTGAGGGTCTTGCTAAACTGCTGAGACTGGCCTTGAAACTATAGTCCTCTTGTCTCGGCCTCACACATGCTGGGATTACAGGAGGGCATCACTGCACCTAGCTGCAAATAAGGATTATAAAGTAGTTATTACAACTATGTTCAATGACATAATGGAAAATATACTTGCAATAATTGAAGAGATAGAAAATTTCAACAGAGAAAAGTTTTAGGAAAATAACCAAATGGAAATTCTAAAATATACAATATCTAACTAAAAAAACTCATCGTGTGGGCTTAATAGCAGAATGGAGATGACAGAGTTAGTAAATTTGAAAGATCAGTAGAAAGTAGAAAGATTGATGTCAAGTATGGTTGATTGCTTACAGAATTTACTGTAACCTTACATCTCTAAGCCATAACTTAAAAATATTTGCAGAACTAATATTAGGTCCACTGCCTTTACTAGAGAATATACCCTCTCATTCACTCTTAAAGAAAACAATAGTGATCCCAAAGAAATTTAGAGCAGTCATCACATACTGATTAACAAATATACCAACTGGAAGTTGATTTCCATTTGTAAAATAGGAATTTGAGTCATCTTAGAATTGTTGTAAAATAATTTAAGTCATCTTATAATTTTGATGATTAACTGCTTTAATTGCCATGGGTATTCATAAAATTAAAGCCTTTTCTAGTTATATTGCCTACAATACGTTTAGCTCTTGGAGCGTTTTTGTGAGAATGAATATTCAGGTAATAATAATAATAGCTAAACTTTATTGAGCATTTTTGTGCCAGATAATATGATTGGAAATCATACCATATACTCTTCAAAACAATCTTAAAATGTAGGTATCATTTGCTATTTTTAGAGATAAAGAAACTGAGGCTTTGTAACATTACCTACACCTGTGTCACACAGCTGATAACTGGTGGTGTCAAGACATAAACCCAGGCTCTTTGAAGCCAAAGGCCTTGTGATCACCCTTTACAGTCCTCCTCAGATCTTACCCATTTCATAAGCAAAACATTCATAATAGCAGTACCTAGTCCTACCTCCTTTAGTACACATGAATTAAAGGCATGTGTCATTAATTGTAAATGATTGTAACATTTGCCAGTTATTAAAGTTTAATCTATTCAAGTACCTTTCAAAAACTGAACATTTAATGAAGTATGGTTGATGACTATAAAAAGTGCTTGTCTTCATAATGTTTGTACATCGCTTAATGTGTGAACTCTGCTCAGGATAAATGGAGATTCTTGAACGTTTTCATTAGCAGGTCACCTGCACCAATTCTTCATCTAATTTAATGACTACGAAATTAATTATGGCAATTAATTCACAGTGTATGTTGGAAATATAACGTGACCAATAAAGATTTCATTATAGTTTAGATTTTTAAATGTTCCACAAAGCTCATGTGTTGAAAGCTTGGTCCCCAGCTGGTGGCGCTATTGAGAGGTGGTGGAAACTAGAAGGTGGGGGCTGGTTTGAAGAAGTAGGTCATTAGGGGTGAACCCAGTGGCATTCTACCTCCAAGTTACACCCCATCCCTATTTTATTTTTTATTTTGAAACAGGGTCTTGCTGAGTTGATGAGGCTGGCTCGAACCTGTGACCAACCTGTCTCAACCTCCAAATACTGGGATGGCAGGCGTGTGCCACCATGCCGGCCTGGGTTGTATCTTGTCCCTGCCCTTTGCTCTCTTGCTGCTTCCCAGCCACCATGAGGTAAAGAGTTTTGCTCCACTTCATGCTCTCCTCCATGATTTTTTGCCTCACCACAGACCCAGAATCAGTGGAGCCAAAGGACCAAGGACTGAAACCTCTGAAACTATAAGCCCAAATAAGTCTATCCTCCTCTAAGTTGTTTTTTTTCCCCTCAGGTATTTTATTATAGCAATGCAAGCTGACTAATGCAGATTTCTTTGACCTAGCTATACCACTCCTCAATATTGTTACAAAAGAATTGAAATCAGAATACTATAATGATACATGCAAATCCATGTTTATACCAGCACAATTCACAATAGCCAAGTTATGGAACCATCCCAGGTGTCTGTCAACAGATGAATGGATAATGAAAATGTGGTATAAACACACAATGGAATTGTACTCAGTCATAAAGAAGAACAACATTATGTCATTCTCAGGAAAATGAATGGAACTAGAGAATATTATTCTGAGATCATCCAGTCTCAGAATGTTAAGGGTAGTATATTTTCTCTCACATGTAGAAGCTAGAGGGAAAATAGGAAACAAAAGAGACTTCAGATAAATGAGGAGAGAGACCAGTAGAATAGTGGAAGGGGATTAGGGGAGGGAGGCAGGAAGGGGGAAAGGAGGATTGAGGAAGGAAATTGTTCAAATAGCATTATGTCCATATACCAAGGTATCACTGATTCTCACCAACATGTGCAGGGAGAGAGGAGGGTGGTTGGGGTGTGATGCAGAAGGAAATATGCCAAGTGATGTGTGCATGTATGTTTTTAGCACTTTGAACCTCACTATGATGTATAATTACAATGCACCAATAAAAGTATAATTTTTTTTTATTTAACATAGGTAATGAGGCCCTTATATGCTCTTCTGAAAAGAGCTCTGAAACTGCTTTGGTTTATTCATTTAAAATATTTTTATTTTCTATTAAAATAGTCATCCATGGCATGTCTAAAAATGTCACAGAGTCTTAAAAATGTAATAAATACTAGTAGTATCCTCCCCCTTTTTGTATGACCACTCACTCTATTTTCTAAAAGTCAATCTGCTTAATTCTTTCAGCTATTTTCTCTGATATTTATCTCTATTTTCCTGAATAATAATGGTATTGTACTATTTTTAATTTGTTGAAAATATTGTCTATTAAATTTATCCCATTAGTGCAGAAGAACTATTTGTGTCTGGCTGTGTGTGGAGAGAGAATAAATTTCTAAAAAGACTGGTCATACATACTGAGCTTGGTGAGGCTATGGAAGAACTGGAAGTCTCCCAACTGCTGTGGGAATGTTGAGATGTGTTTAACCACTTTGGAAAAGAGTTTGGCAGTTTCTTAAAAAGTTAAATGTGATCCATCCATTTCATGCCTATGTATTTACACAAGAGAAATGAAAACATGTGTCTGTACAATGTTCCTGGGATTCCATTTATGTGAAATTTTAGGAAATGCAAAATAATTAATAGTGACAAAAAGCAGATCACTGGTTGCCTAGGGATTGGGAGGAAGAGTAGAAGAAAGATTATAAAGGCACATGAGACAAGTTTGGGGTGTTGATGGATATGTTCATTATTTTGATTATGTCAATGGTTTCATGGGTGTATACATGTGTCCAAACCTTACAAATTGTATAATTTACATATGTGCAATTCACTGTATGTCAATTGTGCCTCAGTAATACTATTAAAATAATTTTTAAAACCCATAAGTTTATCTGTAATTTAGCACACAGCCTGAAAATTTTTTCACTAGCTGTGTCCATCTATAATTACTAATTTTCACTTTCTGAACTTTCACTTTTCATCTTAGTAATTATCACACTTTCTAAATATATATTATATATGTTTTCATATACAAGTTGACATTCAATCTATTGAATCTGTTTTATGCCATGTACCATGTTTGTGTATTTTCACTTATATTACTTATACATGTGTGAATATATACATTTAATTCAGCCTCTACAATTTATTTATTTGTTTATGGTCCTGGGGATGGAACCCAGGGACCTTCTATCTCAGGGCTACACCCCAGCCCTATTTTATTTATTTTTTATTTGGAAACAGGGCCTAAGTTGCTGAGAGCCTAAGTTGCTGAGGCTAGCTTCGAACCTACGATCATCCTGTCTCAGCCTCCCAAGTACTAGGATTATAGGTGCGTGCCACTACACCCAGCTAGCCCCTACCTTTTAAATGCTCTGGTAACACTGGGCCATTAACTATTTCATACATGCCTTGCATTCCTGCCTCTAGATCTATACTCAAAATCTCTGCCTGCAAAATCCTCTCCATCCTTGTTTCTAATCCTCACCATTAGTATCTTATTTCAAACCTATGTCCTTCTTCAAGAACCATAATTATACTATTTCCACAATTCATCTTTCCCTTCCCTGTGCTCACATATCATCTACTATGGTACTTAGTCCACTCTGCCTAATATTAATGCCACTTATATGTATGTAAAACTTCTTATCCTATCATGCTATGAACACTGGAGGGAGAGACTGTTTTCATTACTCTTCATGTTTCCAATTAGTATTTTTACATTGAGGCACTAAATATACATTTGTTGAATTGGATGTCTATTTTTAATGGACTTTTCATAGTATTTATCTAATGTATTCTACCCACAAGGAACCCCACCCATCTAATACCATCACAAATTTTAAAATGTTGGGATATAATTTTGTTGATTTTCACCTTCTGCTTTCACCACTAAAAGAAGAGTCTGAATATTTAGGGATAATTTTCAGTTTTCAAAACTCAAGGCATAAAACTTGTATTACTTGCAAAATATTTCTTCAGTAATCCTTCTGGGTGACAGAAAGCCCCATGGCCCCGGACAATACTTTTGTTTGCTGTAGTTATTTTCTTTAAAATGCTCCTCTCATATTAGATGTCCTCAGTGTAACTCTTCTTTAAATCAGTGATTTGCCAGGCTACCCTTCAACATTTGTTCTGCAAGTTGTTTCCCTTCAATTCATCCCCCTGCCCCGACTCTTTGGTTAGTTTTCCTGTTCAAGCAAGATGATGGACTACAGAGAAGAAGAGGGGCCCATATATTGTAAGAGCTGAATAGATGTCTGTATTATGAATGAACAAATAGGTGGTGTTATGATTTGGATATGAAATGTCTCCCAAAGTCCCATGTGCTCAGAGGTAGATCTTTTGGGAAGTGGTTGGATCATGAGTGCTCTAACCTCATCAGTGGAACTTTGGGAAAACCCATTAGTGAAACAAAGATCCTGATCTATGGTTCTTGTATTATACTAGGAAAGATAAACAATGAATTTAGCAAAACAAAGATCTCTGCTCTGTGGTTCTTGTATTCTAGTAGGAAAGACAATGAATTTAAGGGTGAAAGGAAAAAGGAAAATGAAGAGTAGGACAAGGGAGGCTGAAAATATGGAGATGACATTTGAAAACAGCAAGGAAATTAGCCAAGGAATGGGGATGAGACCTGCAGAGAGAACTGGAGTGAAAACCCGAAGACAGGACATGCCTGGGATGTTGGTTGAAAGCAAGGAGGCCAGTGTGTCTGGAACAGAGACTAGAGAGAGTAATAGGAATAATGGGACAGTCAAGACCATGAAGGGCCTGTGGGTCATGGACAAGACTGTCTGAATTTTACTTTGAGTGAGGGAGGAAACACTGCAGGGGGTTGAGCAGTCAAGTGCTCCAACATGACCCACATTTTAAAAGTACTGCACCTCTTGTGGTGAGGAGAGTATACTATAAAGGACTGAGGGAGACAAGCAAGAAGACCTGTTAGGAGGAGAGCGCCACAGTCTCAGAAAGATATCTTGACTCTTTACTTTTTCCTTCCCCCTTAAATTCATTGTTTGTCTTTCCTTCTAGGATACAAGAACCATAGACCAGGGATCTTTGTTTTGCTAATGGGTTTTCATAAAGTTCTTAGAGTAGTGTGTTGCACAGAGTGGGAACACCACATATATTCTTTGAAATAACTTTTTCTTGTCTGGGTCTATTTTGTGCTCCTATAACAGAATACCATAGACTAATTAATAGAGAACACAAATTCATTTTCTCATAGTTTTGGAGGCTGGGAAGTCTAAGATCAAGGTGTTGGCAAGTTTGAGATTTGGTAAGGGCCTGGTTTCTGCTCCTAATATGGCTCTTTGAATACTACATGCTCCAGAGAAGAGGAATACTGTTCCTCATGTGGCAGAGGAAGAGCAAACCCATTTCCAAGAGCCCTTTCTAGTAGCATTCATTCCAAGACCTACCATTAGACCCCACTTCCCAATGCTATTGCACTGGGATCAAGTTTCAACAAGAGTTGTGGAGATAAAAACATCCAAACCATAGCAGACTTGAATTGGGAAGTAAGGGAAACAAGGATATTAGAGAGTTTCAAAACATACTTGGAGAGAAAAACCAGTGTGCCAAGATGTTGTGGTCTGGGGACTAGGGGAGATTTGACTGCTTTAGCTTAATGAGTCTTCAGAGGCAACAGTTTTTGAGATTCTTTTTTAATGTCTCTGGGGCCCCCACTGTGAAAATGACAGGACAATAAGGGAACTGGAAAGCCCAGGGAATTATAACTGGAAAGAACAGGACCTAGCAGCTGGTAAAGGCTATTAGATATTAAAGTAACATATTCACTTGGCAGCTAAAACAGAAAGGGAGACTAGATATTTGGTAGCAGTCACTGAGTAACAGGTTGTACATTTGCAGTGACTCTGAGAAGGATGAGCCTTGCCAACACCATGGTAGTGCCTGCCAGATGGTGAGCACCAACCAGGGAAAAGTGAGACACAATGGGATAACCAACATCCCATTTGTTGAAAGACACATTTCAAACACTCAATCCCACTCGACAAGGCAAAGAGTAACTCTAATGTCAGAAACTGTTACTGATGATGGTGCTGGTAGTATTCATCTTTACTGTCATCCTAAAGTAGAAAAAAGGGACATATTTGGAATTTTTTCAAGCAAGATTTTCCATGCATATGTCATTATTTTGTAACCCAAAACAAAACAAAACATTGGAATTCAATCAATGACCTACCCTTTAAATTTGGGTCTTTATGACCAATAGTGCACCCATGAAGCATGCTTAATCACAGTGGCTTTTCTCTTCATTGGTGCTTGGAGAAGAGTCTTGGCTGAGAGATTTTTATTACAAGAGAGGAGATGAGTGTGGGTGAAAATTAAGTTTAATTATATTCACAATTAGTATTAAGAACCAAAATAGAGCCGGGCGTGGTGGCGCACGCTTGTAATCCCAGTATTTGGGAAGCTGAGACCAGAGGATCTGGGTTCACAACCCGCCTAAGCTACTTAGTGAGGCCCTCCACAACTTAGTGAGACCCTGTTTCAAAATAAAGAATAAAAAATAGGGCTGGGGGTGTAGCATGGAGGTAGAATGCCCCTGGGTTCAATCCCTGGTACTGCAAAAGAAAAAGAACCAAAATAATTTCTAGACTTATCAAAAGATAAATAATGCCAAGAAGTGTGCTACACATGACTTGTTGCAATGGAAGAGGATTTAAGAACTGAGATCAACCTTATCATAAATGTTGATTATGGGAAAGTAAATTTTAGGCAAATGTCTTGGTCTCAAACAGTCAACAATGGGAAATTATATTTTTACCTTTTTCAATGAGATGAATTATTCCTCAATGAGGTATTCCCTTCCCCCACCACAAGTTTTGAGCACTCAGGGACTGGTCCTTCATTCTATTCTTTCAATGAACTAAGAGTAGCATTTCTCCTTTTCCTCCCTAAAGTTTTTTTTCTTTTTAAATGGTTTCATTGTCTTGGCTTATGACATATCACATATGCTTTGCCCAGTGTGATCCAATCTCTCTGATTTCTGTTCCTCTTTAATTTTGGGAAATTTGTTCTAAAACCTGCTGGAGTTTCTCATATCCCTCGTTTCTTTCAAAGCTGTATTTGTCTCCCCATTTGTGTTGACATGCTGTACTAGTGTGACACTTGTGTGACCTTGAAAGTGAGTGACTCCTCACATCTGGTGCCTTGTAAGCCTTGTTCTCTTACCTGCTGCTGGCCCTGATATGCATATGTATACACATAAGTTTATCATAGGTCTAACTGACAGAAAGAATGAGTAGTACACAATTTATGTAATTTGATATGTTTACACAAATTACACAAAGTTTCAGACAAGCAAGATGAATAAGCTCCAGAGATATGCTCTACAATATTGTATGTGGAGTTAATAAATTATGATACACTTAACATTTTGTTAAGAGGGTAGATCCCATGTTACATGTTCTTAATGCAATAAAACAAAACTTACTTTAATTTAATTTAAAAACAAGAGTGATGCTTTCCCACAATGGCTTTCTAGGTTCAAGATGCCTTAAATAAAAATGGAAGATGGGCCAGGCATGGTGGCGCACGCTTGTAATCCCAGTACTTTGGGAGGCGGAGACCGGAGGATCTGGGTTCGCGGCCAGCCTCAGCTCTCTCACTCTCTCTCTCTCTCTGTCTCTCTCTCTACTTAGTGAGGCCCTCCACAACTTCGTGAGACCCGGTTTCAAAATAAATTATAAAAAATAGGGCCCGGGGTGTAGCTTGGAGGTAGCATGCCCCTGGGTTCAATCCCTGGTACCGCCAAAAAAAAAAAAACTCTCTCCAAAGTACTTGGGAAATTCTGGCACTAAACAGACAAAGAAACTTAACAAGACTTAAATGCTGATTTTCCCAATAAAATATAATTTGCCTCTAAAAAAAATGGAAGATGACCATGTGAGCGGTGGAACCCTGTAACCTGTTCTGGCAAGTTGGTTCTGACAGACAGTGGCCTATGTCCATTCTAGGATAAGCAACCAGTGATTCTGAGACAGTGGCTATTCTATCAGCCTGGGTTTCTGAGTGATAAGAACAAATAGCACACTTCTACTGACCTAGTGTGGACCAAGAAATGTACCTTTTTAAATTAAAACACAAGAAAATGGATGAAACTAGAGAATATTATGCTAGGTGAGATTAGTCAGTCTCGGGAAGTAAAGGGTCTTTTGTTTCCTCTCATATGTGGAAACTGGAGAGAAACTGGGAAACAAAAGAGGCTTCAAATAAATGAGAAGAAATACGCGTAGAATAATAGAAGGGGATTTGGGGAGGGAGGTGGAATGGGGGGTAACAGTTCAGGCAATCTTAAAGTGCGTTCATGAAGCTATCAGTATCAATTTCAATATTATGAACCAGGAGGGGGAAGGAATGGGTCAGGATCTAGAGAGAAATACACCAGGTGCTGTGTGCAAGTATATTTCTATCATACTAAACCTCAATATGATGTATGGTTACAATGTACCAATAAAAGTATATTAAAAATAAAAGTAAAATGCTGATTGTTTGGGGTGTTGTTTGTTAAGATAGTATATTCTAGCCTATCCACACAAATGGGTTATCATTAAGTACAAATGCAAAACTAAAACATTACAGAATACAAACATTGTGTAAATAGGTCACTGAAAAACTGCATACTTTTAAATTCCCCATTATAGTGACAGTTATGACAGATTCATTCAGTTCCACTCAAATGATCAAGGCTCCATCATGACCATAAGCAGGAAAATGATTAAATTAGCTTTAAGGATAGGGGTACATGGGGTATGGTGAGTTTCTCTAAGAAATATTCTGTAGCTGGAGCAAACCTTATCTTGTTAGCCTAATATCCCTACAAGCTGATAAAGTTGTAGGCAGATAGCCTTAGACACTTGGAGTGTGCCCTTGAGGACCGAGAAGCTCCGAGGAGCCTGAAAATCCCTTCTGCGTCAGTACCACAGTCCTTTACAAAACCCTCATGGGTAGGAAAACAGGTGACGCTTATCAATGTTCCAAGATAAAGGCAAACTCATAGTCATTTTTCCCAATATTTATCTGATTCCATTCATTTTATTTATAACTGTGCATAATTGCCTATTCAGGGCCTGCTTCCACATGAACTCCCACTAAATCCTCAATATTCTCTTATTTCTAGGAGACCACATAAGCTATTGTCCAAACTGGGGCAACTAAGAATGAAAGAAGGACGATGATTAAGTATGCTGGGCAAAATAGTAGTAAAACCAGGAGTTACAGTCACCCTCTTTTTAATTCATGGACCTTTAAACATAATACTACAATGAAAAGACAATTTTGGCCATTTATATTTGTAGAGAAAACTGTTTCCTATTTATTTCCAAATGTATTAGCAGAATTTTCCATAAGATTTTTATTATTTACCATGGTGTTTACACCTACTACATCTATAGTAGATAGATACTCCAAATAATATTTATTCATACAATCTCTTTCCTTTCTTGATCAGTCTTACCAGATCATTTATTATTTAAATGGTTTTTTTTCTAAGAAACAATTTTGGCTTAATACCCTCTATTCTTTTATATCATATTGGTTTCATTTCTAATTTTTATAATTTTTTCTCTTCTTTGAATTGTTTTCTCTTTTTGTTTTTAAATTTCTGTCCTATCTTCTTGAGCTGAACATGCAGGTTAAATTTTCAATCTTTCTTTTTTCGTATATAAGTATTTAAAGCTTGGCCGGGTGTGGTGGCGCACACTTGTAATCCCAGTACTTTGGGAGGCAGAGACCGGAGGATCCGGGTTCGCGGCCAGCCTCAGCTCTCTCTCTCTCTCTGTGTCTCTCTGTCTCTCTCTCTACCTAGTGAAGCTCTCCGCAACTTCTTGAGACCCGGTTTCAAAATAAAGTATATAAAAAAAAATAGGGCCG
Source organism: Glis glis (assembly GCA_004027185.1). Taxonomy (NCBI): domain Eukaryota; kingdom Metazoa; phylum Chordata; class Mammalia; order Rodentia; family Gliridae; genus Glis; species Glis glis. The sequence continues at coordinate 37,855 of PVJS01007227.1, read as the reverse complement.
GGGGTGTAGCGCGGAGGTAGAACGCCCCTGGGTTGAATCCCCAGTACCGCAAAAAAAAAACCAAAAAACAAAAAATAAAATAAAATAAAGCTAGGTAGAGTTCTTTATGCACATTTCGTAAACTTGAAATATTAGGTTTTTTCATTTAATTCAGTTTATTTTTTATATACTTTGAGTGCTCTGTTCCATGGATTATTTGGAAGTATATTTTTACATTTCCAAAATATGAGGTTAATATTTTGGTTCCTTATTTCTAATATTTTTAAATTAGTCAGAGAATGTAGTTTGTGTGATAATAATTCTTTGGAATTTGTTCAGTATTGCTTTGAGACTATCAGGAAGCCAAATTTTTAAATGTTCTGTGTACTTGAAAATAATGTATATTTTCTAATTACTGGGTACTGTACTCTGTGGGAATCCATTAAATCAATCTTATCAGCTTATTCTACAAATCTATGTATTTACAAATATTTTATATGCTTATTCTACTGATTTATGAGAGAGATGTGTTAAATATCACTATGGTTATGGGTTTGTAACTTTTCTTTATTCTCTGTCACTTTTTAATTTTGTTTGAAATTAACAGAGCAATACCATTTTTGGGGGGCGGGTTACTATTTCCCTGGTATATATTTTTCTATATATTTACTTTCAACTTTCTGTCTTCTTATGGTTTAAGTGAATCTATGGCAAAGAGTATGCATCTAGATTTTGTTGTTTTAGCAATCTAGGAATTACTGATTTTTAACTGGCAAGTTTAATGGTTCATATTTATTGGAAATTTATGTATTTTGAGGGACAAACTTTTTTATTAAAGCATAACAAACATACAGAAGCATGCATAAATCGTAAGTGTACAACCTGATTAATTTTTACAAAAGAGAACACATTTATTTAACTGCCACCAGATCAAGAGGTCAAATACAATCAGCATCTGAGAAGTTAAATTGGTATTCTCTTATTCATTATTGACCCCCCAAAAGAAACTGCTATTTTGAATTTTTGTTAGCATAGATGAGATTCTCCTACTTTAGGTCTTCATGTATAAATGGATCCAGATGTACACAAATTTTGTGTCTAGCTTTTCTTGCTCACCATCATGTTTGCAAAGTGTCTCTGTGTGGTTGCATGGAGCACCAATTTATTACGTGTTTTTCATAATTCCATTATGTGACAGTGCCACAATTTACCATTTTGTTATGCCCCCAGGTTGTGTCTATAATGATTAATTCTGTTATGACTATTTTTGTATGAGTCATTTGGTGCACATATGCACTAATTTCTATGGAGCATGAAAATAGATTTACAATTGCTGAGTTCTTGGAAGTATATAAACTCAAAATTAGAACCATTTTCCAAATAGGTTGCATCAATTTCAGTAGTATATGAGAGTTACGTTTATGCCAACTCTTGGAATGACTGAACTTTTAAATTTTGGCATGTGAAGCTTGTGTACTGGTATCTGAGTACAGTTTGATTTGTATTCTGATACCTAATGAGCTTTCGGACCTTTATGTATTTATTAGTCTTTGGGTAATTGTTTCTGTAAGGTGCATGTTAGTTTTATTTTCATGGAATTGCTTGTCTTTATTTTTGCTGAATTGAGGGAGTTATTTATATATACTGGTTTTTTAAAATATAAGAATGGGAAATACCTTCTCTTACTCTGAGACTTGTCTTTTAATTCTACAAACAGTGCCTTTTAACACTGCTAATGGCACAAACAGAATTTCTTGATTTTAATGAAATCAGTGTATTAATCTTTTCCTTTAAACTTTGTGCTTGTTATGTCCAGCTTAAGAAATCTTTATCAACTCAAGGTCATAAAGATATTGTATACTATACTAGCATCTACAAACCTCTCTGGTTTACATTTTACATTTAAGTCTATAATTCATCTGTAAATGACTTTTGTGTATGGTGTGGGGGAAACATTGGATAACCATTTTTTTATATATGGTTATCCAATTGATCTTGATACGACTTATTGAAAAAGTCATTATTCCCAACTATAATACACTGGCAAGTTTGTTGTAAAACAAGTGATGATATGTGCACAGATTTATTTCTATTTTGTAATATTTCTTTATTCTTATACAAATATCATTTCACTTTAATTACTATAATTTAAATATGAACATTGATACCTGATAATATAAGTATTCTATTCTTCAAGATGTCTTAGTTATTCTTGGTCCTTTGAAATTGTATATAATTTATAATCTACTTGTCAAATTCCTTAGAAAAAAAGCTGTTTGGATTTTATATTTCAATACTTAATTTCAGTAATATATTTTAGACTCTTGTGTAGGCATCTTGTACATCCTTCATTGGGTTTAAGTCTAGGTGCAGACTGTTCCTGACTTGTCATGGTTCAATTTGCATTTTTTTTTGTATGATGGCATGAAAGCTACACGCACTCAGTAAAACTGTAGTTCAGACTCTGACTTTGTGAATTTTTCTAAGGTTATGCAGCACCATACTCTTTTGTTCTGCTGGGAAGAACACAGCATCATCAATCAGCCACAGCATCACCAACCACAGGGCAAAGTAAGCAACTACGGTGTCCTGTACACGGCACATACAGTGGGGCCAGCATTTTTTGATAGAGGTAGTAAATAATTTATATGAGAAAATCAATACCTTATTATGAAATAGGTCTTTTGTTCTATGATTTGCCCAGTTGTAGGATAAAGTGTTCTGAGAATGTGTAAAGTAGGCAAGGCTAAGTTATGATGTTCAGTAGGTTAGGTGTATTAATATGTTTTCAACTTATAATATTTTCAATTTATGATGGGTTTATTGGGATGTAACTCCATCCTAAGTAGAGGAGCATCTCTATTTAATTTGTTGATGCTTGGAAATGATATACTTTTAAAAAATCTCATTTTCGATATTTGTTCTAAACATTCAGGCATACAATTGATTTTTATATATTTGTCCAAAAATATTGCTAAATTTCATTTATCCATAGATTTTTTTGAATTTTCAACATAAACAATAATGTCATGTGTGAGTAATAAGAGGTTTTTATTCTTTTCCAATCTTCATTATTTTATTTCTTTTTCCAGATTTATAGGACTTTCAGTACAATATTTTTAAAAAGTGATAACAGGCATTATCTCTTATTCAACCTCAAGGGCAAACTTTTTTATTGAAGGGGATTTTGTTGTTTTGTTTTGCTCATTTGTTAATAGGCTTGTATTTCTATTTGCTAACAGGTTTGTTTTTATAAATCATGAGTGGATTTGATTTTGTCAAATGTTTTTCTGCATTTAATTTGATAATCATATGATTTTTCTCTTAATCTAATAACTTTGTTACTTCCCTTTTAGTCTAATGTCAATTACATTGATTTCTTTTTACTCTTAAATTTATTGAGGAATAATTTACATATTATAAAATGAATTTATTTTAAATTTACATTTCAATGAGTTCTGCCAAATTCATACATCCACATAACCAACATCAAAATCAAGATAGAGAACATTTCCTTCACCCCTCTTCCTGGTCAGTGTTCCCCATCCTGAGCCTCAAGCAAACACTGATCTGGTTTCTGCCTTACAGAGTAGATTTATTTTTTCCAGAGTCTCACGTAATGAAATTATACAATATATAACTCTTGCATCTGGCATCCTTGCTCAGCATGTTTTTGAGATTCATCCTTGCTGTTACCTGTATCAGCAATATATTCTCTTATCACTGTTGGCTAATAGTCCATTATATGACATAATGCAGTTTGTTCATCCCTTCACCTGTTGATGAAAATTTGCCATTCTCGGCTATTATGAACATGAATATAAAGGACGTAGAGAAATTACAGTTTCCAAAGCAACAGTAATTCTACCTTCCTATGCTTACAGAAATACTAATACAAAAGTGGTTCTTAGTATATTTTCTTTTAAAGTAGGAATAATTACTCTAGGATAATTACCACTAAAATGCAAACTCTGTGAGGGCAGGGATTGCATCTGACCTGCTCACTGCTAACAAAACAGTGCCTATAACATAGTAAGCACTCATTAAATACTGAGTGAACTAATGAAATTACTTTGAAGAATTTTTAATTGTTTTATGTCTCAGATTTATATTCTGACTTAAAGTTAAATTAGTGTATTTTATTTTATAATTTTGAAGGAAAATACAGAAGGGTTTTTAGAATTTGCTATATAATGAGAACTAGACATCCTGATTTAAAAGTATTATTTATTTATTTATTTTGTGTGTTTTTAAAAAATCACAAGTGGGTTAAAGTCATGAGTGGGTTAATCATGAGTTATGAGGAATGAGGGTTTATAATTTCAATATTTATAGGTTAAAAATTTCATGATTGATTAACTTCCTGAATAGCTGTGATTTGCTGAAATTAATTTTATTCATTTATTTGTTATAACTGAAATCTCTCTAGAGTAATTTTGAATGCACTATTTATTTTCCCTAGCACTTCATCTTTTACTATTATACATATTACCTAACTGGAAAAATGATAAAAGTCTCAGCTTACAGCAAAATACTCAAAGTTTCCAAAGGAATAAAGATAAAAATCAGGAACAGAAATAGAAGAGATAGGGCCCATTCAATTTATTTTTAAGTCATTGTCTGATTTCTTCACACCTCCTTGGCTCTGGGTATACAGAGTTGGAATTTTAGACAATTATGCTGATATGAGATACGATTATCCTCAGGTGATACAAGTTGATCAGAAATGTGAGGTGCTATACATTAATTTTGTGATATGTGCAGGAGCGTGTAGGTGTGTGTGTTGTGGCCTTAGGAAACAGTTAAATGGCATTTCTTTCATTAGATTTGACTCAACTGAATGCATACACTTTTGTTGAATTTTTTAATTAAACTTTTTATTTTGAGGTATAGATTTACATGCAGTGGTAAGAAATAGTAAAAGGTGATCCCATTTCTCTGATAGTCACCAGGAAAAAGATCAGTTTCTCATCTAGTATGATAGCTGTAAGGTTTTGTGGATACTCTATCAAGTTGAGGCATTCAATTCCTTCATAGTCCTCATTTTTTGAAAGTTTTTTTTTAAAAAAAATCACGAATAGGTATTGGATTTTACCATATGCTTTATCTGCATGCATTGATATCATCACATGATTTTTGCTTCTTTAGTCTCTTAATGTGGCAGATTACGTTAATTGACTTTATGAAGTAGAGCACCATTTTCCATATACCATCAGTGGGGAGGACAGGTGAAGATACCATTGCCAGAATGAGAAGAGAAATCCCATGTGTACAAAAAATATTGTTCCCAACATAGCATCACCATGTTGATAGGAGGCCAAAAGTAAATAAATGAATAAGTGAAAGAAAAAGGAAAGAAAGAAAGAGGAGAGGAGAGGAAAGAAATGAAGAGAAGAGAAGAGAAGACAAGAGAAGAGAAGAGAAGAGAAGAGAAGAGAAGAGAAGAGAAAGAAGAGAGAAGAGTACATCAATTGGAAAGGTCTATAGGCTTTGCAGTGGAATGGTCTTGAGAGCCCTCAAAGGAGACTGGAGGAGTCACTCCCTAGGACTGGGGTGGCTGCCCCAGATGCTAGTGACAAGAAGCACACAGTGCAAAGAATATCTGCTGCTACCCCTGCTACCCTTTGGTTCTGTGGACAGGAAATAGCACTGTGGTTGCAACTTAAACAAGCAATAGCCAACACCTGGGTCCCAAACGTGGCTCAGTCTCAAGAGTCAGCAGTGGGCTTATATAGGGACTGGAGCCCTGAACTTATTCTGTGTCCAAAGTGAGTGAAACTTCATCCTGTCAGGGTCATTCTGGCTACCTTATCTCCCCATAATCCTGTACAAGAAGAGGCTTGCTGGCTGATGAGAAAAGTGCTCATCACACTTCCCCCTGGAACGATAGCCTGAACATGTGGACTGGTGTTGAGGGCCGAGACCTGTCCTAGAAGCACACTGAGATTATCATCTTGGACCAGCCCAGTTTGGATACATGCTATTTGGCTGGGTGGGATCTGTCCGCAAACGGACACATTCCAAGGGACCTGGTGTAATCTTCAGGGTGTGGTCTTTGATGTCGTCTCCACCCAGTAATGGTTAATCTCTCCTTCCCCTAAGTTTGTCACATGCCTGCCTCACTGACCATCTTTATGGTAACCTGAGATAATTGCTGATTTCTGTGTTTGATTAACTTTTAAAGTTCCTATAAAAATAAGGCCCTGACGATAGAACACCGGGAGAATTTGCCATCTCTATCTCCTCCCCGACCCCCCGACTATTAAATGTAATTATTTTGCAAATTACTATATCAGACTTCGTGTTGTTTCGTGCAAGAAGACCATTGTTAGGAAGCTGCCTGGTGCAGCAACCGTCTGTGGCAGGAGCCACAGGCTGTTTTGTCAGGAAGCTGCTTGGTGCAGTGACCGTCTGTGGCAGGAACCACAGAGTATTTGTCAGGGAGCTGCAGGGAGCAGTGACCTTCCATGGCAGGAACCACGGAGTAGATCGTCCGCTGGAGTTACCGCAATAGACTGGGACAACCCTGCAGGTTCCAGTCCCAGAGCTCCCCAGGGCTTCGCCTGACCCCAGATATAGTGTATGGGGACAGAAAGAGCTAAAGAGGGAAATGTGTGATGGGGCCCATGTGGTTTCCAGCCCAGGATTAGGATACCTTTGCAGGGAGCATTATTAATCATTCTCAGGCACTAGAGTAGGTTTTGAACATTTTGAAGAAGGTATTCCAAAGAGTGGGTACCCCTGAGGTCTGTGCCCATGTCTAAAGGCAGAATTGATCTCAGGTTTTAGTCCTGCTTCCCTTCTGACTGGCTGTGTGTTTTTGGACAAGTCACTGAATATCTCTCTTTTGTTACCTGTAAGGTAAAGGGATGGCTCAATGATCAACCACGTAATAAATCAATTTTAAAAGTCCCAACCTGTACAGCAATCCTGAGAAGACTGTGTGGTCCCCAAGTCCATGGAATAGAGGCTGGCAAGCCTGTTCCAGGAACTCATACAGGTGAGCCTTTTAGTAGATCCCTGCACAGGTGGGATAGATCCTGGGCTGCAAAAGAGAGGAGCTGAAGCTAATACTTGGTTCCTTTAGCACCCACTGTGGAACAGAAGCCAGGGAGCCTGTCATGGAAGCTCAGACGGGCGAGTCTTTCAGCAGCTCTCTGCCTGGGCAGGAGAACTGTGAGGCTGTGAGACAGGAGCCCTTCAGAGTCTGCTGTGAGACAAAGGAAAGCAAACCTGTCTTGGTGGACTGGATGGGCAAGTCTTCCTCTGGGTCCTTTTGTGAACAGTACTAAGTTTGGACTTCAGCTTAGGGGGATTGGAGCTGAGGTACAGGGTAACTTTCAGGTCCACTGCTGAGACCCATGTCAGCAGGCAGATTAGCCTCTCTACTAAGGCACTAGTGTGTGTGTGAGTTCCAGTCCCACTGGCAGATGGTTATGGTTGTGGGTCCAAGGCACTGCAAAACGACAGCCAGGCCCTAAGGGGAGTGGGGCTGTTACCAGTTTTGCTGCATAATAGCGGATTCTGTCAGCGGGGTGCTGGTCTACACCATTTGGCTTCCTTTATAATCTGCCCTGAGGGCAGGTTCTGTGACAGTATCTTTCTCATTGCAATTTAACAAATTGGCTTTCTGTCTCTGGCTTTGGTCTCAGAGAGCTTGGTTAATGTATGGTGGCCCCTAAGACAATATTACACTAAGAATACCGTCAGATTCCCCTTACAAGCCTGCGTGCCTGAAGTTCTATGCCTGAGTTAGTAAATTCATCAGGGCTGCACCAACCAACCAGTTCAACCTCTCTGGAATCTGCATGCCATACTAGCTCAGCAAGCAGATTCCCTGTCTGCATGCCAGAGGGTCTAGTCCAGCCATTTCATTTTGGTGCTACACTGGCCAGGTAGGTCTTGGTACTATTCACCTGAGCACCCAAATATGCAACCCTCTTTTTTTTTTTTTGGCAGTACTGGGGTTTGAACCCAGGGGCATTCTACCTCTGAGCTACACCCCCAGCCCTCTTGACGTTTCCAAGAGTAGGTAAAGCAATGGATATATACCTCAATATTTTTAACCTTTACAATGGTTGTGACCCAGATAGACCAGCATTAACTCTGGGGAAGAGGCAATGCAGGACTCAATCTTCCTTTTCTGGGGAAGATAGCATGGCCTGTGAGTTCTGACCTATAAGTTGTGAGATATGGCTCCAGCATTAATTAACGGTACCATCTCAAGGATATTAGCGCTCTAGGTTTCATTTTTCTTATTTGTGAAATAAAGAGATGGGAGTATATGGTATAAGGTTTTTTATCTGATAAACCCATAAACAGGAGAAAGAACAAAGGAAGTACACATGTTTATGTTACTAGAAGATAATTTTACTGGCATTGACATGGTCTTGGGTATGAAGAAACAGCTGTAGTGCATCTTTAAATTTTGTTTTTCTATACTTTTCTGCTTTGTGGCTCATTACTCCTAGTTATACGTATAAGTTTCAAATGCTGATTTGGGGGTGCAAACTTTTGAGTGCATATGTGCATGTTTTCTTTGGAGTGTGCCAGTAGTTTTTTATCAGTTGTTTCTCAAAGGGACCTGCAGGCATTTAAAGGTTTATAATCTCTTATCTGAGTCTGTTCCTGTTGCTACAACAAAATACCACAGGCTGGGTAATCTATAAAGAAGAAAATTTATTTCTTACAGTTCTAGAAGCTGAGAAGCCCAAGATGAAGGTTCCGGTCTTCCGTGTCTAGTGAGGGCCTCTTGCTGCGCCCTCACATGGTAGAAGAGCAGAATGGTAAAATGGAGCTAGCTTAGAAAGGACTGGACCTTTTATAAGACACTATTCTCATTCATAAGGACAGAACTCTCATGTTAATCTCCTAAAGACCCCACATCTTAATATGGCTGCATTGGACATTAAGATTTAACATGAATTTTTTAGGGGGGGCACAAACGTTCAAACCATAGCAAATATGCAAACCTTATGAAAAGTATGATAAACACTAGTTCTCTGGATTAAATAGCCTCAACTTGACATTCTCATCAATTCCTAAATCTTTAGACATATATATTTCCAACTAAGAGGGAGCAATTACATGCCTAAGTGAATAATTTTCCCATGTACCATGGAAGAAAACAATTGTCATGATAACTCTGATATAATAATATTATCATTAATAACTAGTAAGCCATTATCAAGCTAATTTTTTATTTAATAAGAAGTCTAAATAAAGAAAGCAATAAAAAAGAAATAGCCATTTCATATAAGTCTATATTATGTTTGGCTTTGAACTGTGAAAAGTGAAAAGAACATTTCTAACATCTAGTATACTAATTGACAAAACCTGTGTCATTGATCAGAGATTTTAAAAATAGACAAAATACTTGTAGTAGCTGCCTTTTGTATGTGACTTTTACACTAAATGTTAGCTGGCCACCCAGCTATTCCCAATTAGAACAACTAAATACCTCTGTGCTATATATCAAAACTGGCTCATAGACACAAGACAATTTACATTGTCTACATGGAAGAGTTTGTTTTTTTTTTTCGTACTGGGAATTGAACCCAGGGGCAATTCCAAGCTGTACTCCAGCTATTTTTATTTTTTATTTTGAAACAGGGTCTTGCTAAATTGCTGAAAGTCTCACTAAGTTTCTGAGGCTGGCCTCAAACCTGCAATCCTTCTGTCTCAGCTCTCCAAGTACTGGGATTATAGGCATGTGCCACCATGCCTGATTTAAACAGAATTTTTTAAAGTAAATTAAAAACAATACAAATTTCTATCCCTAAATATTTCAGTGTCTCTAAAAAACAAGAGTGTCTTCTTACATGACCAAAATAACAGTAGTCATTAATAAAATTAATAAGTCCTTAATAATATCTCATACCTACTCCACATTCATATTTTACCAATTGTTCTTTCCTAAATTCCCTTGAAGCTAATTTGTCAAATCAAATTCAACCCAGGATTGCATTTTGCATCTGGTTTTTATGTATCTTAAGTATCTTTCAACCTTTAGTGTATCTTTTGTGCTTCCACTGTGGTTTATTGAAAGTTCATGCCATTTATCTTGTAGAGTGCCTTTTTCTCTTAGTTATAGTGGGGGTACAATTGACAAATAAACTTCTATGTATTTAAGTTGCATGATGTGAATACATGCTATTCATATGCATTGTGAAATGATTACTACAACCAAGTTTAACACATTCATTGCCTCACAGTTACTATTGTGTGTATGTGTCAGTAAGAACACTTAAGATCTCTGTCAGGCGCCGGGCGTAGTGGCACACGCTTGTAATCCCAGTACTTTGGGAGGCGGAGACCAGAGGATTCGGGTTTGCGGCCAGCCTCAGCTCTCTCTCTCTCTCTCTCTCTCCCTGTCTCTCTCTCTCTCTCTCTCTCTCTCTCTCTCTCTACTTAGTGAGGCCCTCCACAACTTCGTGAGACCCGGTTTCAAAATAAAGTATAAAAAATAAGGGGTGTAGTTCGGAGGTAGAACGCCTCTGGGTTCAATCCCCTGTACCGCAAAAAAAAAAAGATCTCTGTTAGAAAATTCCAAATACATAATACAGCGTTATTAATTATGTCACTGTGGTATAAATTTGATCCCCATAACTTATTCATCTTATCACTAAAAGTTTGTATCATTTGGCCAACATCTCCTTAATATCATCTGCTGGCGACCACCATTCTATATTCTGTTTCTAAGGATTTGACATTTTTAGATTCCAAGTATGATCATATATTATTTGTTTCTCTTGTCTGGCTTATTTCATTTAGCATAATGCTCTCCAGGTTTATTCCAGGTTGTTGCAAAGGTAGAATGTCCTTTTTTATGAATATTTTGTTTTATATATGAATGAATTATATATGCTTAGCACCAGGGATTCATGGAGAAATGCATTGCTAGGCAATTTTGTCACTGTGTGAACATAACAGAGTATACTTGCACAAACTTAGATGGCTACAATGTCACTGCACAATATAATCTTACAGGACCACCATCATGTATACAGTTAGAATACATGATGTGTATACATGTATATAGGGGACATAGGCTAAGGACCAATAGCATCTGCCAGGAAAAAGTGTTACACATAAAGTCAAATGTTCAATTCAAACATAGCCAATAATCACCATAGCAAAATAATGAGAATTAATATAGCTTTTTTGTTTAGTCCTCTGCCAACACAGGATATATATTTTTATTTTATTTATTTGGTACTGGGTATTGAACCCAGGGGCATTCTACCTCCTAGCCACAACCCTAGCCCTTTTTCCATTTATCATTTTGAAATAGGGTCTTGCTAAGTTGTTGCAGGAGAGTCTGGTCCCCAGTGAGCATGACCCAGAGAGCCAGAGGCTTTGTTCTCCTAGTCCCTTGTTCTTCAGCCAAAAGTTGTTTACTGGGACAAGGACATGCTCCTACCTCATTCCTCCCTTTTGAGACTTCTTAACTGTACTTACGGAGACGCTCTCAATCCTTGAGACTGTCCTCTCTCACAGCCATTATCTCTCTCTGGGAATTAGCCTGTATGGCTTGGTTTCTTTTTGTGAGCTCCAGTGTGCTGCCTCTGGTGCTATTGGCTCTGGGGCTGCTGGCTTCAGGGAGCTGTGGTGAATCCAAGCCACAATATCCTCGACTTTTGCTTCTGTTGGGGTGGTAAGAATAACAGTAAAGGACCCTCTCCACTTTGCCTTGAGGGGAGCTTGACTCCAGTCTTTGATCCAAACTAAGTCTCTAGGCTCATAGGGATGGAATGAGGTAGTTAAACTAACTGATGCTCTATCTAGCACCCATTTATGTAGGTCATGGGTGATCTTTTCCAGCTCTCTCATAAGCCTATGAACTTCTATTTCTCCTATTTCTTGCAGCTTTCCTGGACGCCCTTGGATGATAGGAGGGGGTCGAGCAAACATCATCTCATAGGGAGAATATCCTGTTCTCTCAGTGGGAGAATATCTAATTTTAAACAGGTCTAAGGGCAAGGCTCAGACCCAAGTTAGCTTGGTTTCTGATACATCTTTTCTAACCTACTTTTGATAGTTCTGTTCATCCTTTCTACTATGCCTGAACTCTGTGGCCTATATGCAGAATGCAGCTTCCAGGTGATACCCAAGGCTGCTGCCACATTCTGGGAGACTTCTGCAATGAAGGCCGGTCCATTATCTGCCTGATGTGTAAGGGCAGTCCATATCTGGGAATGATTTCTCTGAATAAGGTTCGAGTTACTTCCCTGGCCTTCTCTGTATGGCAGGGGTATGCTTCGATCCACCCAGTCTGAGTGCGTACTATGACTAGGAGGTATCAATATCCATTTCATTTTGACAGTTCAGAAAAGTCAATTTGTGTACTTTCAAAGGGGGCTGCTCCTACAGCCTGTATTCTGGGGGGGGGAGTTCAGGGCCTTGCTTAGGATTGTTTTTGCTGCAGGTGGGGCTGTGCACCACTGCACAGTCCCTTTCAGTAGGACTGCCAGATGATGTATGTAGTAATACCAGCCAAGCAGCTTTTCAAGGTTTTCTCACCAAATGTGAGTGGTTTCATGCTCCTCCTGCACATTAATTGGCCCAAGCTTGTAAGGAATGGCTATGTGGTTATCTGGCAGTAGCATCCATTTTCCTGGGGTTTCAGTTGCCTTTTCCCTTTTTAGCCACTCTAGGTGGGGCTGGATTCCCTCCAGGGCCTGTCAGGGGATTGGGTACTGCAGTAATCACATTGGCTGGGTGTCGGGGTGAAGTTCAGTGACTATCGGTGCCTGGAATCTGGCCATTCCAGGCGGATTGTCCTTGACCCAGACAATGGGCCACCAGGCTGCTACCTCCGAACTGATAGACCCCCCCCCTTTTTGCCCCTCAAACAGTCTCCACTCTTCTTCTTGGAGAATTTGCAGGAAGCAAATCAGCTGAGAGGTTGGCAGTGATAACTTTATTTCACCCTTTTCTGAGAAAGTGATGGTAGCTCTGAATTTGCAGAGGAGGTCCCAAACCAGCAGTGGAACCAGACAGTCTGGCATGTATAGAAATTGGTGAATGACTGCTCTTCCTCCTAGGGTGCATCGGCAGAGGGCAAAAAATGTTTGCCTGAAGGCTCTCCTGGTTGCTCCAATTATGCTGACATGTTGGCTATTAAGGGGGTGGGGGTATGAGACTGGTGACCACTGAGTGTTCTGTCCCAGTATTGATGAGGAACTGGAGGTTGTGCCCCCCTGCCACTGTCATTTGGACCCTTGGGGGCATCAGGGTCCCATCTCCTTCAGTCATCGAACAAACTGGCCTGGCTGACTGCCAAGAGAAGAGCTAGGGAGGAGCCTGATGACCTCTCTTGGGGCCTCAACCTTTTTATTTTTAGGAATTCATTTTTCCAGTGCCCAAGTTCCTTGCAGAATGCACATTGCTCAAGCTGGAGACAGTCAGGCTAAGTAGAAGTATGGTGTTTCTAGTTGAGGTGGTCAGTCATAGTAAAGGGCTAATACACAAACATGGTTTGACCAGGCTGCATCTGTCCATGTTCATCCGTGGTAGGGGCTCCCTGAACTTGCCTCAGAGGGAATTGGCCACTGAGCAGCAGAAGGATGTCATGACCAGGGCGTTCACAAGGGTGATCGTGGGACCTCAAGTTTCAGGAGGGGCCTGTTGGCAGTGGCATTGGCAGCAGTGGGTATAGTGGTGGTGGTGATGAAGGGAAGCGTGTGGCACAGGAGGATGGCAGAGTTGGGGTTCCTGCCTCTGGACTTGAGGGCCGGTCAGATGGGCCAGGAGGAGATGACTGGGGTGGGGGGTGCTGAAGGTGCCAGTGCAGCCTGTGGCTGCCGCACAGGCCGTGGGACATATGGTGGCAGCGGGCCTGGTTCCTCTGAGGGACTCTCCAGAATGGATGGCAGCTGGGTTTCATCTGGGCATTGCTTGATTTCCTACCTGCCTATTGGCAAGTAAGATCTCGGAGACAGGACCTTGCAGCCATGGAGGGGCTTTCCGAACTAGTTGGAGCCAGGCGTCAATATAAGGGAACTGGTCTGCATGTCCTGGCCTGCCTGTGACATCTGGAGCAGATGAGCCTTTTGATGGCCAGCCTTATCCCAGGGCTGGCCATTTCACCTTACACAAAGTACATGACTTTCCTGGGGTTAGCGTGAATCCATAATCAGCTGTATAAGACTTTCCAAAATTCCCGATTATGAAGCCAAAGGGAGTGGGTTTACTTTGTTTCCCTCCAATTCCTACCTAGTAAGTCCGGTCTGGTGCCAGGATGCCTAAAACAGATGACAGACAGCACTGGCTTCATCCGTGCCCAGCTGTCCCCCTTGCGGAGAGTTCTCAGCCATTTCTTGGCATAGGTAGAATGGTATCCACTCCCACTGTGGTCAGACCAAGGATGTTTTAGGGTCCTTGTTGGACTGCCACTTAGCCATTACAGGATGGCCCTGGATCCAGGCAGCAGACTCAACACTCACTTCAGCCCTGTGAGGTGCAAACCAGAGTCTGACCTCAATGTCCATCTCAGTCACACACTTGCAGTCACCACTCACATCCACCTAACCCGAATCCTGAACTGAATTTGGGTTTCATGTCCCTCAGACACTACTCAAAGAATTCCCAAGGGGATGATCAGACCCCCCCCCCAACTTTTGCTATTCTGATAGCAAGACTTGACCGAGCCCTGGGGTGGCTTACCCATGATCCAGACATCCATGCTGTGAAATGACTCGTTCTGTCTCCAGCCTAAAACCTTGGCAAATGTTAGTCCTGGAGTCAACCACCTCCGGGGCAGGTCTCCCACCTGGTGGCTAAGAGGCCTCTGGCATACTCAGTGGACTGACTTTGGCACCTGGGAAGGCCAACTCCTGAGACACAAACAGGAGGAGGCAAAGCACCCTGGGACCTGTCCCTGGGACTGGCCAAAGGGAGAGGTCAGTTTCCTGGCCAAAGCACCAAAATGTTGCAGGAGAGTCCAGTCCCCAGTGAGCAGGACCCAGAGGATGGATTAGGATGCAACAAGTTTTATTCACCAGTGAGGTCTGAGCCCTGAGCCTAGGACATACATGACTTTTTATATAATAGTCAACTTCATTCTTGGGAAGGGGGAGTGAATGGAAAATTTTTACCTGTGTAAGCAATTTACAGAATCAGAACAGCAGTCAGCCTCTATGTCATTCCCTGCTCTGGTAGTCAAGGGCCTTATGCCGTGGTTGTAGCTGCCTAGAAAGTCTTAACTATGTTTATCTTGGGAAGGGGTCTGAGGGGGAGGCTTTGTTCTCCTGGTCCCTTGTTCTTCAGCCAAAAGTTGTTTACTGGGACAAGGCCATGCTCCTACCTCAAAGTTGCTGAGGCTGGCCTTAACCCTGCAATTCTCCTGTCTCAGCCTCCCAAGTACTGGGATCATAGGCATGTGCCACTACACCCAGTAGGATATATCTTTTTAAAAGTATATCACTTGAATTTGGAATAGGTAAAGGAATGTTTCATTTATACACTGGGTGCGAACTTTTAAAGTAAAAGTTTTTGATTCCTAAATATAATGGTTTTTTTTTTTTTTGCAGATGAGTACATGGGATTATAGGCCTAGAAAATTGAGAAGTCAGGCAATTCAAGAAAGAGGCAGAAGAAAAGGCAAATGAAAAACAAACACGCATCAGTACTGACAATATTCCCTGCCTTATCTTGGCATGGCCACGAGACGGCTGCTTGCTCTGGTCCCTTATGATCAGTTAATTGTCATGTATCACTTCTGGATTACCACATTTAAATCTCAGGAAAGACCCTACAAAATCCTCTCTTTTGCCGGGCGTGGTGGCGCACACTTGTAATCCTAGTACTTGGGAGGTTGAGACAGGAGGATCACAGGTTCGTGCCAGCCTCAGCTACTTAGTGAGGCCCTCTGTAACTTAGTGAGACCCTGTTTCAAAATAAAGAATAAAAAATAGGGCTGGGGGTGTAGCTTGGAGGTAGAATGCCTCTGGGTTCAATTCCTGGTACCGCCAAAAAAAAAAAAAATCCTCTCTTTTTCATCTGGCATGGGAACAAGTAACATTTGAGATGGCTGCTCCATTAGCAGGGTGCCCAACTGACTAGGATAAGCACAGCTTCCCTATTCATCTGAAAGAAGGCAATAGATCTTTGTTTTAAATCACTGAACTTTTACATTCTGAAGTTGGTATTGTTACTGAGCATCAGCTACCTTGTACTGACTGATACGCCTGAACCACTTACATCTGAACTTATTTTCTAATTTTAATAAATCTATAACCAGATGATTTACCTTTTTGGCCAAAGTTTATAGACTATTATAGGGATTAATAAAGATAATCTTCTGAAGGGATAAGTCACTATTGTCCTTTCACTCACAAAGTGAAGGAGAAATTTTTGTAGGCAGAACAAGTGCTTAATTCTAGAGATGAAATATTTGTATTTGGACACACAGATTTAGGTTAAGTGAAGTCACCATGGTTATTTCAGATAGGTCATTAAATATCATTAAATAAGACCGGTATATTGAGAGAGTAATTTTTATTTAATTTCTCAAAGTTTCTTTAAGTTTTAAAATTTCTATTTCAGTGATTACCATCAGGTGTAATGAATATCTAACATTTAAACGTACTTACATAGGATGACATTTTTGAACATTTTGCTTCTTACACAAATCAAACATAAAAGGATAGAATATCTCTGTTTATTGATTAGAAGAAGAAATATGTTTTGTCCTACTGGTAATGAATACTAGACTAGTAATGACTACTAGTCATTAAAAATATGGACTTGAGCCAGGCGTGGTGGCGCACGCTTGTAATCCCAGTACTTTGGGAGGCGGAGACCGGAGGATCGGGGTTCATGGCCAGCCTCAGCTCTCTCCCTCTCTCTCTGTCTACTTAGTGAGGCCCTCTGCAACTTCGTGAGACCCGGTTTCAAAATAAAGTATAAAAAATAGGGCCGGGGGCGTAGCGCGGAGGTAGAATGCCCCTGGGTTCAATCCCTGGTACCGCAAAAAAAATATATATATATATATGGACTTGAGAATCATAACTGAATTCCAATCCTGACCCCAACACTTCCTTGGGGCCTTAAGCAAGTTACTTAAACTCCTTAAATCATAGTTTCTTTATTTTTAAAATGGCCATAAGAATAACTAAATCAGAGATTTCTGGTGAGAATTCAGTTAGCTGAAATATGTGAGACACTTTTATACAATATAGTACATAAAAAGCCCTGAGAAAAGATAAGATGGATTTATTTTCATTAGCTGATCATCTATATCCAGTTAAAACACATTTATCTTCTTTAAACTGTTTTACCTATTCATATCCAAGTATATACAGGAAAAATATATATTTGATAATATTCCAAGGGAAGAGGCAACTTGATCTAAGTCACAAACTCTCAAGCCAATGTACCAGTTATTGTCTGGCAGAGAAAATGCCGGCTCAAGCCCTTTAAGGACTTCCTTCCATCATCATCGCTCAATGAATGACTGGCAGATTGGGGTAGAGAGGCTAAATTTCAACTTCTAGTATATTTGAGGTTTCATAATTCTCACTTATTCCTTTAATCAGAATATCCAAAGCTGAAAAAAAATCACATACATGATCTTATGTGTAGGCCCCTACTATTAAGAAACTGCTAAACCGGGTGTGGTCATGCATGCCTATAATCCCAGTACATGGGAGGCTGAGAAGAAGAGGATCACAGGTTCAAGGTCAGCCTCAGCAATTTAGCAAGACCGTCAGTAACTTAGAGAGATCTTGTTTCAAAATAATAATGGCTGGGGATGTAGCTCAGAGGAGGTAGAATGCTCCCTGGAATCAATCCCCTCCTCCAACAGAAAAGGAAAAGAAACTTCTTTCCGAATTTAGGGTACCTTCCTTTGAAAACAAATGAATTGTCTAGGATCCGCAGAGCACTGTAAAACCCAGTAAATGTTCTTGCCTTTTTAGTTAGGAGTGAGTGACTTAGAAATGGATGAGAAGAGAGCTGGTCCAGTCTGAAGGTCAAAGCTGCAGCCTCTGCCAGCTGTTTCCCGAGTGTAGTCCGAGGAGCACTGTGGATCGACCTATCCGAGGAGCACTGTGGATCTCCTATCAGGCATTTCTCCTGCACAAGCTTTCTTAAGGACCAGACATGCCACTATTCACCTTACTCCCAAAGACCCTTTTGGAGATACGGATATTCAACCTAGTCTTAAACATTTTCTTTTGCCTCAAAGATAAATTAACTGCCCTTGTATTTTAATTGAATCAACCAACCCAGTATTGCCTACTGGTGCCAAGAGATTTTAGACCTTCAGATGTTAGCCAAGGAAAAGAAAGCAGGAAATGGCTAGCGTTGGTCGGGTCAGGTGGTGGGCATCCCTGCATCCCTGGAGAGCAGCAGAGGTGATGCATGTCCTGAGAAGGGGGGTGGAGAAGCAAGGAGCACTGAAGCAAAACGGCCTGGTGTCCAAGTCAAGCTGAAACAGACTGGCTATGACTCCTTACAGAGCAATAACCAGGGTCAGAGACTGTGTCTAGGACTGGCTTTCTACAAAACAGCAGGATTAGGGCTAGGAGTGCTTACGACCTGTGAGTGATGTTAGAGGCAGCATACTCCCTCCAACCAGCCTTGGAGTTTATCAGGCATAGTTGGCTTAATGCTTTTTCATAAAGGTCTCCACTCCACACTTCTCTATATTTCTAGAAAAATTTTGAATTTGTTTGGTACAGATATTTTAATGTAGCATTCTTCTAGACCTTGTTCTCAGAAAAAGAACAACTAAACAAAAAAAAAAAACCCAAGACAATATTTGTTCAACATGAAGGGCATACCATTCTTTCATGTACATATTTTTGGTGTAATTCTCTTGCTATCTACAGAGAATACATAGAATGAAACGGGGAGGAAAACACAACAGCTTTTTTTTTTCATACGTCAGTGAGATTTTAACTTTGTACTAGGGGCTAAGTGATAAATTTTATTCTTCCAGAAATCATTTATATACCATTAGAATAAAGACTGTGTTCTTAGAACAAATCCTTTCTTCTAGTTTTTAATTTTTGCAAATCTCAGAGAACAGCCCTGATTTTTCTTACCTCTTCTCTTCTGAGCTATTTTGTATAATCTTCCAAGTTCTTTACTTCACCTCCACCTCCCTGCTTGGTTTCAGTTTATTAATTGGTCTCCACACTTTTATTATGATATGGCTGTCACAGCAGGGGCACAGGGCACCGTAACATCATCATAGGCTCAGTAGACTCACTTTTCTCTATTTCACACTCCAGGCTTCTCTTTATCTTGTACAATTCAGAGGAAAATGCTTAATTTGACTTGCTGTTTGACCACAATTTTGTCAGAGAAGGGAGAGGATCATACGAACATAGAAACACTATTTCAAATGATTCAAGAGACTGAAGAATTTTTATTTCCAGGCTCAGAATGATTCTTCTGTTCAGAAGCCCCAGTGGTAGGCTTCTGCCACACTTTTCCTATATCTGACAGAGGTTTCTGGAACCCCTGAACATCTTACCCTGTTGTTGCTACTATATTTTGCTTAGGAAAGTGTTTCTGAAGCTGTTCCATTAATATATATATAAACTGGAGGCCTCCAGTGAGGCCTCCAGTTGCCTCATAGAACCAGTGGCACTGATGAATAGTCAGCTATTAAATGCTTTCCAAAGCAGGGTTACCTATCATCTTTGTTTATGTTTCTCAGCTTATAGTATAAAGAAGTGTGGTGAGCATCAAAAGTAAAAATTAGACAAAGTTTTTCTGTTCTTCTCACTAAGAGTTTTTAAAAATATTTTTTTAACTAAGAAATTCTCAATAATATACATCAAATATATATAAGAAGATTCTGGAAGGTGGAGAGAAGACACTGGGTAGAGACCTTGGGATCTCAGGAATAGCATAGCATTAAATTCTCTGGGTTCTCGTCTTTTCTCTTTTCTTTCTTTCTTTTTCTTGGGGGGGTACTTGGGATTAAACCCAAGGGCATTCGACCTCTGAGCTATACTCCAAGTGCTTTTTAAAATTTTTTATTTTGAAACAGGGTCTCACTAGTTGCTGTGACTGGCCTTGAACTTGTGATTCTTCTGTCTCAGCCTTCCAAATACTAGGATTATAGGCATGCACTACCATGTTCAGCTCTATGTATTCTTTTTGCCTCATATGGCTTAGGTTTGGAGCAGAAGATCCAGCAACCATAAGTGCCCATACTCTAGACAAAGACATCTCAATATAGCTTCAATATAGTTTGCTTTCCCTCTCACCAAAAGACCAGGAAAGGAGCAACCTAGAAAGACAAAACATGTTTGGACAATAACTGCTCTACTCCAGTCAAATACCCTGGGGGGAGGGGGACTAGCTCTGCTCCTGCCCATGTCAGTTGAGTGGGAGCCTGGACTTCCACCCTGCAAGGCTGTAGTGAGATGTTCTGAGATCCATGCACACATAGTGTCGCAGAAGGCTCAATAAGTAGCCAAGACTTTCAGCCTGGCAGTCTGCAACAAGCCCCTTCATATTAGTGGTGGTCTGTCACTACCTAGTAGTAATTGAAGGATCCCTCCCACTCCCTTCTGGGTAATGTCAGAGGAGATCTAAGAGTGAAGGTCAGGAATTTCACCATTGTCCTCTGATTAAAAAAAAAAAGTAATTGTCCAATGCATATCTGTGGAAACCATGTGGGGAGCCAGAACATCTAAGCCTCTGATGGTAATGAGGAACCTCTTTTTTTTTCTTTTGCAGTACCAAGGATTGAACCCAGGGGCATTCTACCTCCGAGCTACACCCCCAGCACTATTTTTTATCCTTTATTTTGAAACCGGGTCTCACAAAGTTGCGGAGGGCCTCACTAAGTAGCAAAGGATAGCCGCGAACCCGGATCCTCTGGTCTCTGCCTCCCAAGTACTGGGATTACAAGCGTGCGCTACCACGCCTGGCTGAGGAACCTCTTTTTTCAGATGTCAACAGAAGCTAAGTGGAGAATCTGGACTTCTACCTGGAAGTAATAAGGCACTATCCTACCCTTCACTGCCAGAGCAGTGCCAGAAAAGCCCACACAAAAGTTTTAAATAAGATTCAAATTCTCACCATACAGAAGTTTTAAAATAAGATTCAGCTTCTCATAATACCCCAAATGTCAAGATTTCAATTTAAAATCACTTGTTAATAAAGAAAGTCAGAATACTATAGTAATACATGCATACCCATGCTTATAGCAGCACAATTCACAATGGCCAAGTTATGGGACCAATCAGGTGTCTGTCAACAGATGAATGGATAATGAAAATGTGATATAGACACACAATGGAATTTTATTCAGTCATAAAGAACAAAATTATGTCATTTGCAGGAAAATGGATGGAACAAGAGGATATTATGCTAAGTGAATTCATCTAGTCTCAGAAAGCCAAGAGTTGTATGTTTTCTCTCATGTGGAAGCTAGAGAGAAAATAGGAAACATAAGGGACTTCAGATAAATGAAAAAAGAGACCACTAGCATAGTGGAAGGGGATGTAGGGAGGTAGTGAGGAAGGGGAAGAGGAAGGATTGAGAAAGGAAACAGTTTAAATAATAATATAGCAAGATGTGAAGGTATTACAACCATTTTCACTAACAAGTGCAGGAGGGAGGAGGGGGAAGAAGGGTGGGATGAGGATGGAAATAGATCAAGAGCTGTGTGCATTTATTTTGCATGTATTTTTTTTTTTTGGTGCTAGGGATTGAACCCAGGGGCATTCTACCTCTGAGCTACACCCCCAGTCTGCTTTTATTTCTTATTTGGAAACAGGGTCTCACTAGATTGCTGAGAGTCTTGCTAAGTTGCTGAGGCTGGCTTTGAACCTGCGCTCCTCCTGTTGCAGACTTCCAAGTACTGGGATTACAAGCATGCACCACCATGCCAGGCTGTGCATGTTTGCTTTTAATCACATCAAACCTCACTATGATGTATAATTGTAATGCACAAATAAAATAATAAAAATCCACTTCTTATAACAAGAACAAAAATATCTCAAATGGAATGAAAAAAGGCAATCAACAAATGCCAACATCTCTGTGATGGACAGAGATGCTGGAATTACCTGATAAAGATTTTAAAGTAATCATGGTAAAATTGCTTCAGTGAACAATGACAATAGAAACAAGTAAAGTAGAAAGCATCAGCAAGGACGCAGAAAGTCCCAACAAAGAAAGAGAAGATATGAAAAAGAGTCAAATGGAAATTTCAAAACTGAAAAATACAACAAAAATGGAAAAGTGAATCTGATGAACTCAGTCACAAATTGGAGAAGACAGAGAAGATAATCAGTAAAATGTAAGTTAGAACAATAGGAAGTGCTGGATCTGAGAGACAGTGAAAATATAGACTGACAGAAAAAACATCGAACAGAACTGCAGTAACAGAGAATCAAGAAGAGAAGACAAGGAAGCAGCCAAAAATATATTGAAAAAATAATTGCTTAAAATGTCTAGAATTTAGCAAGAGACATAAACCTGTAGATTCTGAATGTATGAATCTAAATATATAAATTCAAAAACCTAAGCAAAATCCACACAAGATTAAACTCAAAGAAATTGATGCCAAAATCCATCATAACTAAGATTCTGAAAACTAAAGACAAAAAAATAATCTTGAGGACAGCTAGATTAGAAGAACAACTTACTCATAAGAAAAAATAATTCAAAAGGCAGTGGATTTCAGACGCTGTGAGATCAAAAGATGTGACACTCGAATTCAAGTGCTCAAAGAGAACTGTCAACCCAGAATCCCATGTGCAGCAAAATACTCCATGGGAATGAAAGAGAAATCAGAGCATTCCCAGATGAAGGAAAAGTAAGAGAAATTGTCACAAGCAGACCTACTTTAGAATGACAAAGGGGATTTCATAAACAAAAAGGAACAGTAAAAGAAGGAACCTTGGAACATCAGGAAAGAAGAGAGAACATTGCAGCAAAAAATTATAGGTGAATACTTAGCACTTTTTTCTCCACTTGAGTTTTCTAAATTACAAATGACTGTTGAAGCAAAATTATAGCATTGCATGAACTATATGTAAAGAGAGTATTTAAGATAACTTTTATGGGTAAAGCAGAGAAAAGGGGTAAGATTTCTATACCTTACTCAGAAGTAGGGAAAATATATATCATGCAAATATAAATCATAGGAAAGCAGGAGTGATAATGTTATTGTCAAATAAAGTACACTTCAGAGAAAAGAAACAGAGAAAAGAAACAGAGAGGGGTATTATAAGATAATTGGTCCACCAAGAAGACATGGTAATACAAAGTACATATGCACCAAACAACCAAAGTGCAAAGTATGGGAAGCAAAAGCTGACAAGACTGAAAGGAAATATGGACAAATCCACAATGAGAGTTGGATTTCTATCAACAATTCATAGAACACCTAGACAGAAAATTAGCACAATAAAATCAACACAAATTTGGAACTCTATAATACCACCAAACAACATGATTTAATTAAAATTTTGAACATTTCACCTAACAACATCAAACAAGATTACAAGCTGTATAATTCCATTTATATAACGTTTTTGAAGTGACAAAATTATAGAAACGGAAAACAGATTAGTGATTGCCAGGGGCTAAGGAGAGAATGAAGATGAGGAGGAAGCAGATGAGGCTACAAAAGCACGGCCTGAGGGGTCATCGTGTTGATGGACATGTTGTTGAAGTTTCAATGGCATGGACCTGTTTGTGATACTGTACTATAGTTCTGCAAGATGTTATCATTGGGGGAAACAAGGATAAAGGATACTTGAGATGTCTCTGTATTGTTATTTATAACTGCACATGAATCCACACTAAAAAGTCTCATTTAAAAAAAGAGAAATGATATATCATCAGACCAAAAATAACAGACAGTTCACTTTAAAGATATATTCTGGCAAGATACTCTATGTTTTCATACATTCATATATACACACATAAAAATATAATTCTGATTCCCTGGGAGGTAGATTTTATTTTCTACAAGAGGTTTTCTGTGAATTTCTGACGAACTTCCCTTTGGCTTTCTATATTCATGGATGTAGACAAAATAAAAGAATACCTGGTGTCTGCTCTTATATTTAAAGTATCTTCTTGGTAATAATTCCCACTACTTCTTGAAAATTGGAGAAAGAAGCAATTATTTTGAGAGGCAAATCTGAACTCTGCACTCTGGGAGAAGAGGTAAGAGGTAAGAGCTGGGCCTCTATTTGCACTTTCAGTCTGTCTCAGCATCCAACCTGAAACACTGATTGGTGTCTGTGTGATGGTTCTCCAGTGCAGTGGGAGAGAAAATCCTAAACACACTTTAAATCCATCTCCATCAGTGCTGGCCAATGTCCCCAACACTCCTTTTGGCTCCCAGATGCCCCAGACATGCCGCAGGCTGGATATCTCACTCTGGCTTCTGTTCACAATTATCTGGCTGTCATAGAAACTGGCTGCATCTGGTGAGGCCTGAGGTCCTTTCTATCCTAAATATTCAGGATTTGGTGAGAGCAGCAGCTATACTTTCTTCTCTTTTCCTCAATTGCTCTGCCATGTTGACTCCTTAATAATGACCTTAATCCATCCTGTTTTATGGTAGGAGGTGGCCCGATTTGGGTTCTGTTCCTGGCATCACCACATGCTCAGTGCACTATGGGACTTGAGAGAGCACACAGTCTCCCCAGACTCCAGATTCCCTATCTGGAAACTCATGATGATAATAAAATCAGTGCCTATTGGTCAACTTTATAGCATAGTGGCAAAAATTATACCTAATAATATATGTGCAGGCTCGAGGCAGATATTACCTATTATGCAATATCAGGTCTCATATTTAGAATTGACTCACCCTTAGGTCACAGCAAGTGGGGACATGGACTCCAAATCCTGCCCTTTGGAACCAAACCTGCCCCATTTCCAGTGCCAGGCTAAGTGGAGAAAGCACGAGGAGAGTCGCTGACAGTAATTCGGGGCTCTGTTAGCTCTTCTAAATTGCCCGGGAATCTCATTTTGATATCCTCTTCCTGAAAGATTATTGCTTCCTCTCAATTGATACTGTGTTAATGTGCAGGCTGTCTGATGCAGGAAAACAGACTTGTGCTCCAGATTCTGAAGTCTAAACCTCAGATTGAATTCAGGCTGTTCCTTATGAAGCACATCACTTTAGAAAATCCATTTAACCTCCCTGAACCTGATTACTCTTCTATAGAATGGATAGTATAGTGCCTTTCTTAATTTGTGTTTGGCAATTAAATAAAACGTGTATAAAGTATGCATCTGGCTCAAAATTGGCACATATAAAAATTTTATATACTTAGTTTATACATTTTAATATTAACTCAATTTCATCTTTATGAAAAATTGATAAGCAAAGAAATTACTCCCAATGGAGCTTGCCTTACTTATCTATCATCTATCTATCTATCTATTTATATTGGGGTTAGACAGATGAGCAGGAGATTAGATGTCTTTTACCTGCCTTTCCTGACTCCTCTAAGAAGGCCTACAGATGCCTCCTGTGCATTTTTGTGTCCACTATTCCCTCTATAAAATAATTAACTACATGCCCATCACATTTCGCTGAAGTGGTCCTTCCACCCTGCAGTCGTTCATACACAATAAGTACACAATAAATGGAAGTGATTCTCACCTTTTACCAGTTCCCCCAGCTCGCCTCAAACTTAAGAGCTATTTTTGTTAAGTGTATATGAATTTCCAAATGAAGGATAATGTGTTCCAAACAGTCCTCTTACCTTATGTACTTTTAATTTTCTAAACAGCCATAGCCACATCATGAAGTAAGAAGAAGTTGAGTGCTTTTAAGGCAGCATGGTTAGAACCAGGAATATAAACCAGAAGCAAAGGGAAGGCAAACAGCAGAGACTTAGCGATGGCCACTGTGGAGAAAGTGCATTTTCAGCAGTATAGAGGGTCAGCCAAGAAGTAATGATCAGTTTAAAAGCCATATATGTGACTTTTAATATGTGTAATATATAATATATTTTATATGTATATTCTTATTGTCATCTTAGCCTTGGATTGTGCAAATGGCCAAAGTATTGCTTATATTTTCTCTAACTAAAGATGCATTGACTTCTGGAGTTTGAAAGTTATGCTATTAAAGTCACAGTGAGCCCCAATTTAGATACTTACTATCATTTGTTTATCTTATTAACTACTTTTAAATTGGGATATAATTTGCAGTTACAACTGTCATAAACAAAGTGTTTTGATGTATTCATATTAGGGAAATGCAATATTAACCACACAGATACCTGACATTCAAGCAGAATTAGGATGGATTTAGAATCTGTATACTTTCTTCTTCTTGTCCTAACCAGGAAATGGACATTCTTTCCTGAAGTGCCGATGTTGGGTGCTTCAACCATGGCTTGCTTACCTTTTACTGTATTTTTTCAATTTCTTTTAACAATATTGAATAGTTCTGAGGAAAAACTAATTTCCCCTCTCAGGTTTAGAATATCCATGTAATTCAAAATTTTTGAAGTGTGGATGTTGAAAATTGAGAAAGTACATAGGGATTAAAAGAGGAAGACATATTGGGATATCTGAACAGAGATACTCATCATTTTACAACCTAAATTAATTGGCAAATGAAAAAGATAAAACTCCAAAAAACAACAAATATAAATAGTGCCTTCCATGCTTCTATTGTTAATGTCTCTTTTTGTTTCTTATGGGCTGTGTATTGTTCTGGTAATGGGAAGTGGAAGAAGAGGCTTTGAATTAGGAAAGCTGAACTATGTTTATAAGAATGATCTGGTTAATATACTATTAATATATTCAGCACTCTCTCCTATTAATATTGTAAGATAGTCTTTGGAAAAGTATTCAAAACTTATTTATTTTTTAATTTTAAAAGAAATATTTATTGAGTCTCTATGACAGTGTCTAACACTGTCAGAAATCTAGAGACAGAACAGTGAAACTCCTACCACATAAGAATTTGTGGCTTCTCAAAGTGATGAACCATGAAGAGACCACAAATAAGGTGATGTGCTCATTGCTGTATTTTGAACATCATTTAAGCTTCCCTGGAGATGTATGCAGGGAAAATCTCTGAGATAAGTTAACCACACCTTATTAGAGATACCATAAAAGTCTTTTTTTTTTTTTGCGGATTGAACCCAGGGGCATTTTACCTCCACGCTACACCCCTAGTCCTATTTTTTATTCTCTATTTTGAAACAGGGTCACACTAAGTTGGAGAGGGCCTCACTAAGTAGCTGAGGCTCGCCGTAAACCTGGATCCTCTGGTCTCAGCCTCCCAAGTACTGGGATTACAAGCATGTGCCAGCACACCTGGCTACCATAAAAGTCTTTATAGAAAATGTGGCCTTCTGTTGTGATGTCTTGGGTCCCAAAGCTCAGTAAGTAAAGCTAAGAACCAATAAATGGTATATCATCAAATGAAAAAGCTTCTCTACAGCAAAGGACACATTCAAGAATCTAAAGAGAGGGCCCCATGAGTGGGATGAAATCTTTGAGAGCTACTCCTCTGATAGAGGACTAATACCCAGAATATACAAAGAACTTTTAAAAACTTACACTAAGCCGGGCGTGGTGGCACACACTTGTAACTCCAGTACTTTGGGAGGCGGAGACCGGAGGACCCGGGTTCGTGGCCAGCCTCAGCTCTCTCGCGCGCGCTCTCTCTCTCTCTCTCCTTAGTGAGGCCCTCCGCAACTTCGTGAGACCCGGTTTCAAAATAAAGTATAAAAAATAGGGCCAGGGGCATAGCGCGGAGGTAGAACGCCCCTGCATTCAATCCCTGGTACCGCAAAAAAAAAAAAAAAAAAAACTTACACTAAGCCAGGCATGGAGGCATACACTTGTAATCCCAGTATTTGGGAGGCTGAAACAAGAGGATTACAAATTCAAGGCCAGCCTCAGCAACTTAGTCAGACTCTGTTTCAAAATAAATAATAGAAAAATGGCTGGGGTGTAACTCTGGTAGAACACCCCTGGGTTCAATCTCCAGTTCCAAAAAACCCCTTACACTAAAAAAAAAAACCCAATTAAAAATGGACTATTGAATTGAATAGACACTTCCCCAAATAAGAAATGCAAATGGCCAATACATATTTGAAAAAATGTTCAACATCATTAGCAATCAGGGAGATGCAAATCAAAACTACACTGAGATTCCATCTAACTCCAGTTAGAATGGCAATCATCAAGAATACAAACAATAATAAATGCTAGTGAGGATGTGGGAAAATAGGAACTCTTATACACTGTTGGTGGGAATGTAAATTAGTAAAACCGCTATGGAGATCAGTATAGAGGTTCCTCAGAAGACTAGGAATGGGACTACCATATGACCCAAGCTATACCATTCCTCAGTATCTTTCCAAAAGAATTCAAGTCAGAATACTATAGTGATACACATATATACATATTTGTAGCAGCACAATGCATAATAGTTGAATTATGGAGCCAGCTAGGTGTCAGTCAAAAGATGAATGGATAAAGAAAATGTAGTATATACACACAATGGAATTCTACTTAGCTGTAAAGAAGAACAAAATTAAGTAATTTGCCAGGAAAATGGATAGAACTAGACAATATTATGGTAAGCAAGATCAGCCAGTCTCAGAAAGTTAAGGGTTGTCCGTTTTCTCTCATAGGTGGAAGCAAGAGAGAAAACAGGAAACAAAAGCGACTTCAGATAAATGAGGAGAATCCAGCAGACAGTGGAAGGGTATTGGAGACGGAGGTAGAGAGGGGGAAAAGAACTGCTAACAAAAACAGTTCAATAATGCTGTCTGTGTATGAAGCCATCGCTGCCAATCTCACTCGTATGTATGGTGCAATCCTGAGGGAAACACACCAAGTGCTGTGTGCCTGTGTTTGTATCACATTGAACCTCACTGTGATGTGTAATTACAATGCACCAATAAAAATATATTTAAAATGTATTTTTCTAATCAATCATTTACATGTTCTGCAAACATTTGTCGGATGCTTGCTATGATCCAGGTCAGGCCCTGGTGACTCAGAGATGATTAATGCCCAGTCCATTCCTACAAAGAGGCTTCAGTCAAGCTGAGCAGACAGACTAATAGCATCTGGTGCATGATCTCAATGCCTGACACATAGTTACAACTCAGTCATATTTGCTGATTGGATGAGTGAGACAGAAAATGAGTACAAATTCAAAGTGCCTTCAACATCATACACATGCACCAGGTGGTAGCTCCATCATTGCTTTTCTTACTGATCTCCTTTTCCTCTTCTCAGTTCTCTTGCAGTTGTAATGATCTTTACCAAGAGTCTTCATGTTAAAGAGAAGTTTCTAAAATCAATATTACCCTGTAGGAGAAGAAATGAGGGTGGCTCTAAATGGATAATCTTCCTTCCTCCCTCCCTCCTTCCCTCCCTTCCTTCCTTCCTTCCTTCCTTTTTTTTTCTTTTCTCTTTTTAATTCTTTTTTGCTAGATCATAGTGATAGGGAAGAAAAGTATCACATTAAATGACAGTGGAATTTAAGCCACGATGCCGAGGGCAGGAAGGACATGGCATGGATAGAAGGAGGAAGGAAACATTTGAAGATCATGGTGTGATAAATTCAAAACAACAATGACAATATAGAAAGGATTTATCAAATTAAAGCTTTTGTCTATATATTGAAAGCAAATAATAAGCAAACAGGGAAGGAAATGTCTTCATGTCAAAACTGGACACAATTGCATTGCAGGAAATTAATCCCAGTACTACTATCCTGGGCAAACACAGGAGAGTAGTAAGAAATAGAGACAGAGTGACAGAGTGGTGAGAACACAGGACTGTCGGTGTTGCCCCAAGCAGGACATTCCTGTGCATCCTGACACTCATGGTTAAGTGCTCCTGAGACCATGCTGCCTCAATATCGGGTTACAAATGCTACCATCACGTGGAGGTCCCTAACTACTTTCACAATAGCACACTGGATCCCCGAGACTGTCAGCACCTTGGAATCAAACCGGAGTTCACTGCTTCTGAGCCCCTCCCAATTCAAAACCACTGGGTTCATCCCTATAAGCCCAGTAGCCATATTCTCATCTCTCTCCCATGTCCTTACTGGCCCATTCCAGATCTTTTTTTTGGGGGGGGATACTGGGAACTGAACCCAGGGTGTTCTACCTTTGAGCTATACATTCAGTCCTTTTTTTCTTACTTTTTATTTTGAAACAGGGTCTCACTAAGTTGCTGAGGGTCTCACAAAGTTTCTGAGGTTGGCCTTGAACCTTCCATCCTCCTATCTTAGCCTCCCAAGTACTGGGATTACAGGTGTGCACCACCACGTCCGTCTCTGACCTTTTGATGTGCCTTTTGTCCATGTCCAGGGGGTTAGGAGAGCTCAGGAGCTGACTGCATCTTAGATATGCAAGTCTACTGTGGAACAACACTTTTATTTGATATATTTTATGTTTGTGACTTAATAAATGATTGTGAATGGCCACCAATCTGCCAAAAAATGGAAAAAAATGACAAGGCAGAAAAATCACCTGTTCTTAGGATCTGATGAAGAGTTGGTAGCTAATATCCTGTTTTGAAAAATGGCATTGTGCTTTGAGAAAAGGACGAGGGCTGGGTGTCCTCGTCCAACAATGGAACTATATTCAGTACAATGTCAACCTGCTTCTCTTTGTAACATCAATATTTGTACCTCAGAACCAGTAAGGAGAAATAAATATCACTTTGTAAAACCCTTTTTGAAAAAAGAATAGTGAATGAAAAGTAGGTCTGAACAATGCCACAGACACTTGGCAAGCCTCCATCATGCCTGACACTGTACTTACAAAGACCAGAGAGACGTAGTCCCTGATATGTTGGAAACCACAATTCAGAAGATGAAATGTGTAGGCACAAAATTTTAGGTCCCTGTATCCAGAGTTATATTATTCTCCTCTATGATGTTGAGCCAAGGCTGCCATTTGAAGTTGTACAACTTAGTATTGATTCTGATCTCTACTAGAACACAAATCAGGAAACAATTAATTTTGCTTAAGGGATACAAGAAGAGGGGTGAATCAGGGAAAATTATAGAGATAAATAACAGTAAACTTTTCTGGAAGGATAAATTGTAGTGAATTATGTTGCATGATCCAATAGACTGTCTATTTTGCTCATCTTGTATCTCCAAACATTATCTGGCATACAGGGGAAAGGGCAATAGCATTATAAACAGAAGAAACACATTAATAGAGTCAAGAGAAGTGAAAGTAATGAGACTAGTGTAGACAGGTTAAGGTGATGCAAGCTGATATAACAAATAGAGCCCCAAATTTAGAGCCTTAGCACACTATAAGTTTATTTCCCACTCGTGTAAATGTCCAATGCGAATGTTCTCAGTTGTCTCCTGGCTTTCCTCCACAGGGTAATTCAGGGATTCAGGCTTCTCACATCTCATGGCTGTGCCATCGCCATCACCAACAGCCCCAGAGGGTTCTGCATCCAGCTGATGGTTGAAAAAAACAAGATTCAGACAGTATGCTTATGTCTCTGGCATAACCATTTAAATTTTTTTTTGTCACAAATGACACCCAGCACTCCATCTCATTCCAAGGGGAGGCCTAGTCATGTTTCTCCATCTAGAAACAACGATAACTAGGAAGTGCATTCCTTGATTGGTAAGCACATCTGGGAAGTCACTCTATAGTGTGGAAGCAGGAAATAAAGTGTTGGTAGACAATGAGCTTTCTCTGCTATAAGAAATCATTAGTTCATGAGTCAGGAAGAGGGAACACAGAGACAAAAGGGTATGAGATAAGAGTGGGAAGGTAAGCAGCCTAGAGCCAGAGTATGTTCATACATGGGAACTCATACACATGAACAATCTCAGAGGCAATGTGAAATGCTCTTTGCAAACAAAGAGCTTTATCTGTAGGAGGCTTAAGGTGTGGAAAAGAAACTAAAGTAACAGACTTTTTATATGCCTTTTTAATGAAGACCCAGTGCTCCAAACCTCTTAATATTTCTGTATTCCCAAAGCATGTTCCCATTTCTTTCAAAACCCTCTTTAAGTGGTGAGACGTCAGGTATTTTGCTCAAATTCAAACATGTGCCTTTTTTGTTGTTGTGTTTACATCAGGTGGCACATAGACCAGCTGAAATCTCCCTCATTATAGCCTGAAATTCTCCCTTTTAGTTTAACAGAAAGCCAAAATTTACATTTACTGTTGCTAGGAACGCCAGTTAAAACCCCTCAATTACACATTTTTGACTGACACAGATAAGGTGTTCATCAGCTATGAAGCTGTGTTCTGTAAAACATTATGACTATAGACTGGGGGTGCCCCAGGATATATACTTAACATGGTTTGCATAAATATTGCACTTTAAACTCAAGTTTCAGAAACATGGTCAAACACTGTCCTGACATGATCTCCTCAAACATTCAGGGATTTTTTTTTTAAAGTAGCTCATGCTCTTTTCTAGTGTTTTGAGCAGTTAACTTTTGATCAAGCCATTTTACATTTCCAAAGGACTCAGCAGTCAATCCTACAATGAACTTTAGAAAACATTAAATTTAGAAAATGTTTATTGGCTTAGCCGTTCCTAATTTACATCCACTCCAGTCTTCAAAAGCCATCCATCCACATCCCCAGACATGTTCTGATTGAGAAAAGCCTGATTTACATAGACATGGGGACACAGCCCCAGGCAAGGAGGCATGGGGTCTGCTTTGGAGGTCTCTCCTCAGCTTTTCCCTGCTTCCATTAACTTCCATCACAGCGCTTATGCAAGTATAGCAAGGGGATGGAGTTTCTTGGGGGTTCTGAGAAAATCACAGTTTTGTCAACACCACATTCTTTTTTTTTTTTCTTTAATGTGGTACTGGGGATTGAACCCAGGAATGTTTTACCTCCAAGCAACAACCCCAGCCCATTTTATTTTTTGTTTTTGAAGCAGGGTCTTGCTAGGTTCCCGAGGGTCTCGCTACTTGTTGAGGCTGTATTCGAATCTGCGATCCTCCTGTCTTAGCCTCCCAAGTACTAGGCTCAACATCACATTCTTGACACTCTAATTCCAACAAATCAGTGTTTAAAGGGCTGGGGACACAGTCTGCTTCTCAGACCCTTGGCTTTATTTATGTGGACATGGACCTCCTCAATCCCCTACCCCACCCCTTCAATCTCTGGCACAAGCAGTAGAAACTGCTCTCCAAAACCTGGTGAGGATTATCTCCAATGCTTTCCATTCTCCTTTACCCTCTCCTCTCTATTGACAGATGTCTTACCAAATAGTTTACTGAGATCCCAGCTCTTTGCTGAGAGCTTCTTCAGTTTTCTTCTCAATCCTGCATCTTCTCCTTCCCTTTCATTCTAGAGAAACAAGGCTCCCTTCTCCAGTCTTCATGTCATCAATAATCTCTTTTCTCTCTTGCATTTGCTTCTGTTTTCCATTCATGCAAAATCATTAAATTCCCTTTTATCTAAAACATTTTCTTAGCACTATTACTTTAGCTACTCTTGAGTCTTTCCCTTTCTACTCCCCCTTCTTTTTCTCTTCAGACTTCTTTATATTTGCTATCCTCATTTTTTTTTTTTTTGTTCTGGAGATTTAATCCAGGGACATTCTACCTCTGAGCTACATTCCCAGCCCTATTTTATTTTTTGTTTTGAAACAGGGTCTTGCTAAGTTGCTCAACCTGCAATCTTCCTGTCTCAGCCTCCCAAGAAGTGGGATTATAGGTGTGCACCACCATGCCTGGCTCTCACTTCTCTTCCTTAATTACTCTCACCTTGCTAACTGACTTCCAATCTCTATGTCACTGGTTTTCTCCCCAAACTCCAAAAAGACCTTCCCTGTCTCTTTCACTGACTCTTTTCTCTTTTGCTTCTTAATACATGTATCCTCCCAGGATCTAGATAAGTCTTCCACTTCTCAAGCCACTTTCTATCTTTAGTAATCACTTTTACTTCTTCAGCTTCAATGATTACCTCTATGCAGATGGGCCAGACAGAAAGAAAGATTTATTTTTTCATAATCCATCTAGCCATATTGTAATACAAGTGGTACAACTCAAAGAACTGTAATTCAGAATACAATTGAGCAGTAGTTCCATGGAAGTCACAATATAATTAGAGAAATGCTTGCTTAAAAGCCAAGAGAAGGAATTTGTGTTCTGACTCTGTTTCTGAACCTTGGTTTTCTCATATGAAAATACAAAAAGTGAAGAAAACAATGTCTAAAGTTTCTTTTGCCTCACAAAGTTGATGAATTGTATAGAGTGCTTTTTAAAAGTTACTTAATAATCCTTTTTAGTGTGTGGCATTGGGGATTAAACCCAGGGGTCTCACTGTGTTGCTGAGGGCCTTGCTAAATTGCTGAGGCTGTCCTAGAACTTTCAATCTCCTGTCTCAGTCTCCCATGTACTGGGATTACAGGCATGTGCCAACCCACACCTGGTTTAATGATCTTTTTTTAAAAAATACTATATTGCCCCATTGTCTATAAAAGAATGTTAAGATTCTTTCATAACATTTTTACACAAAATATACCTAAGAAAATTAATTCCTTATGATTTGTTATTAGCTGGGGGCAGTAGGAGGAGAGAAGTTTCAATTTTTAGTTAGAAAAGAATTGACTTGCCACTACCTAGAATCCAGACATAGGAGTTGGGGTTGCCATAAGAAGGGGTCATGTTATTATTGTTTTGAAAGTCATTTCCTACACCCCAGATACCTAGGTGTGAAAAATACTCATAAATCTAGTCTAATTTACTTTGGGGAAATTGTTATGCTACATTTGTCGTGGGTCATTGAAAAAATGTACTTTTTGCTGGATGCTGAAGTCTTCAATCAAAAGTACTACAAAATCAAAGTATTAAAATAAAGTCTTTTTCTTTCTTAATAGGATATCTCAGTAGAACTTTTTAATATGTGGCTGACCCAAGACCATTTTCCATGTCACCTTCTTTCTTACCTGTAAGCAGAGTTGTGAACAGGATTTTATGGTCATAACTCTCTGTTCCTGCTCAAACTGATTCTCCTCTCAGGTAAGGACCAACACTCAAAGTCTCTGTTTCCACCCGTTCCAAAGCAGTGTGAGGTCATCTTTCTAATGGTTTGCAAGATTTACTAGAAGTCAAAGTTATATGGAAAGGTGAGTTTAAAACCAAGCACTGTGTGTATGTATGACCCTATCACTCTGAACTTCATTATGATGTGAAATGACAATGCACCAATAAAAGTATATTAACAACAAAAAATAAAATAAAATATTAAAAATGAAAAAACTGTTTTAATACCTTAAATAATTTGATTTAAAAATGCATACAGTATTTACTTAGTTATACATTTTGAATAACAAACAAGTTGTCTATTAAGTTAAAATCTGCAATTTAAGAGGCTAGATTTATATAAAGACCACTATCCAGTGAATTTAAATATTTTAAATTCCCGTTCTTAAATTTTACAAACATATTTTATTATTTGAAAGGCACTAATGGATAATTCAAAATAGTATTTCATAAAAAATTAAAGTTTTTTTTAGATCTCTCCATTGATACACATATATTATGTAGGAAAGACCTTTCAAATTCTGCTTAAAGCTCCTTTCCTTTGGTTCTGCCATATGAGCTTTCCTTTTCTGAAGCTCATCTCTTCTTCCCAGCCCATCACTGCCAGGGATAACCTTCTGCCCTCATTGTCAATTCAAGTACATCTTGGGTGGGTCCAGGGAGGAGTCTTAAGTGGCCAGAACTCTAGTGAAATGAAAAGGCTCATCAAATCTTTCTGGCAGCTCCTCCTTCATTTACCACCCTCCTTCACTCTCCACCCACACGATGGTCCCTGATCTGAATCCCCATCTTTTTCTAGTGTTCAGACTCTTTATCCCAGCCCCCTTGATGATGTCTCCAAGTGAACCTAGTTGAGATGCAGTCCAGTCTTTTTATTGACAGTTAATTTTACTCCATTGAGTTTAGTGAGACCCACAATAAGCCACTATTTTGACGTCATCTTTTTGTACAGTCTATTTAATTTGGTGGTTTGTTTTCATATGCTAGTTGAATATAGGTATATCTGAAATGGGACATATTTTCAAGCAAAGAATGAAGATGCATTTGTAAAGGCCAGAGTTCTCAATCAGTTCTTTCTACCAATGGACACAATGCTAAGAAAAGAGCATCAGCCATGAGTAATTCAAAGCCCCAATCAGCACAATGACGCTAATGAAAAACCATTAAGATTTAAAGGGACTATGCAGTAGGAGTGAGTTTAGCTGCATAATGGAGTGTTTGACCTTTGGAGGGCATTTTTGGCTAGCTTGAAAACTGTATAGGAGCAAGGGACTTCTGGGTTATTAAAATCAAGATATTGAATAGTAGCAGTACTACTTGTCGATATATCATGAAGCAAATGTTGCATAGGGTAAACCAAAATACTCCCAATGTATCAGCATATAATTGTTTATGCAAAAATACTGTTTCAGAAAGGGTAAACCAAAATACTCCCAATGTATCAGCATATAATTGTTTATGCAAAAATACTGTTTCAGAAAAATTAACTAGATTAGAAACCATAACAACATGCACTTATTTCATAGTGTAGATATCTTACAGTCAAGTAAAATAAATTATTTCCAATTAAATTGGTTAGAACTATGATCAAGCAGGCTTAGAAGTTCTTAAACATCCTTATTTCTAACTATCTAACAGGAAAGAGGAGAAAGATGTGCCAAAGGTGAAAAGTCTAAGCTAATACCTGAAGCTCACCCAAGTCAGTCCTGCAGCCACACACCTAGAATGAGCCCAACATCAGATGACTTGTTCTTGCTATATTGCCCAAAAGGTTAGCTATTTCTCTTTTTTATTTTCATAAAACTAACTGTAAGGGTCAAAGACAGACATCATGTTCCAAGGAGAATGAGGGAAAAGTAGAAAAAAAATTGCAAAGGGTTATAATTTTACCTTGCAATCTCCTTAGCTATCAGAATTGAGCATGTGCCACCATCTCTTCTCAGTTCACCTCTGGCTCTCACCACCAGGTGAGAGCACCAGACTCTATTTAGCTGTCCTGGTCAAACTCAACATCTCTTCACTTTAGATCAACTATAGGATAGGGTCTAAAAACAAAATCCTACTATCAAAATGGATAAGAACGTACCAGCACCACCATTCCTTGCATGCCTTATCCATTATTTTTTGTTTTCTTGTTGAAAAGAGAGAGCCAAGGATTAAGAGGCAGAGAGTCAACATTTTTCCCCTATGGGAGGAAGCCTCCCTTACCTTTTTTCTTGTGGCGAAAGAGCAAATGGTCCTCCTGTCGTTGAAGAATAAATAGCCAATCCAGTTGGGTATCAGGTTTGCGGATTCTTAAGATCTAGCTCATGAATTTGAAAGGTGATTACACCAGTATCTTTTTTAATAAGACAACACTTGTGAAAGTTGTATGTTGTGATTAGACACTAAAACAGACTACTTTTAATTTTTGTTTTCATTTGTTTTTAAAAAGATATTTTTATGGTTATCCTCACATATTCCCTCTCAGTAACAGAAGTTGTTTTGGATTCCACATCCTTTGAAATCCTATGTGCAGCAGGACGGATCATTTGTGTACATCTAAGATTCATTTTTTAATTGTTTATCAAAGAAAATAAATTTAAATGAAGGTATGGCTTGCCACTCAAAATCCCTAGAGGCCAAATACAGTGCTTTACTGAATGAAATCTTAAAATAATTTAATCAAAAGAAGTTTAACTGTGGCTTTAACCAAGGGCAAAGTGACTGTCTTTGAGAATTACTGTGGGAAATAGTGTGGGTCTCTAAGAACAGGGCCTTCCCTTGGGGAGGTTGAGAGAGATGATGCTGAAGCAGGAAGCTGAGATTCAATATTCCTGAGTTTTCAAGTTCCCTTCTGAAGCTCCCACAATGTTCCTGGCAGAAGATGTTTATGATGGGACAGCAAAG
>PVJS01007226.1:0-56857 GCA_004027185.1 Glis glis | reverse complement strand
CTGAGCGGTCAGGCCCCTTGGAAGGAGTATGAAAAGCAATTCACCCTCTAGTGGGGCTGGGGCTCAGGCCCCTGAGGAGTATGAAGAGGGTGTGGAGCAGCTTTAACTAGTCTCCATGTTGTTAGGGAGGAGAGGGGTATCATTTCCCCTTTCTTATGGCAGCACTTTGAAGTTCTTTTAACCTGCTCCCATGCTCCTAAAGCTAAGGCTCCTCTATCTGGGAACTGTGGATAATACTGGACTACTGTCTGTATGAGCTGAAGAAGTTGTCCCTCTTTAAGGTGACACTTAGCTGCGTTTAACAACTCTTTTTTTTTTTTTTTGCGGTACCGGGGATTGAACGCAGGGGCGTTCTACCTCCGCGCTACGCGCCCGGCCCTATTTTTTATGCTTTATTTTGAAACCGGGTCTCACGAGGTTGCGGAGGGCCTCACTAGGTAGAGGGGGGGGGAGAGAGAGAGAGACAGAGCGAGAGCTGAGGCTGGCCGCGAACCCGGATCCTCTGGTCTCCGCCTCCCAAAGTACTGGGATCACAAGCATCCGCCACCACGCCCGGCCCATTAACAACTCTTTTAATGCTTTAATAAAGACCTGCTGCTCCCTGTCGAGACTATTAGCCATGACAGGAAACCTCTCACTGAAAGTTCCACTCGTTGGCAACTATTCCAAGCAGGTGCTGCTGTTCCTTATTGGAATGAAGTAAATGGTACCGAAAGGTTTCTCTCTCTGTCTGAACCTGTGGCTCATGATGCTGAATTCTCTGGTGTGTTTCTCCTCACACAGGGCACCATATGCTAGGCTCTGTACCAGCAGGGCACGGGAAGACTCAATGAAATAATGCTCTTGAGACTTTATTCCTATTCTCAAAGAGGTGAGAGGGGAAAAGGCAAGAGAGTCAAACTCCCTTGGTGAAATTCAGCTCTTCCTTTTATTAGAGGTTTACAGAATTAAGGCTGGGTCATTAAGTCATTAATTGTCTCTGGCCAAGGAGTAGAGCATTGTTTTAGGAATGCTTTAGAAGATAAGTTGTTATCTGGCAGTTTTGCAAGAGCAGCAGAGGTTGCTGTCTTTAGCTCTCTCTTTAGAGTGATCTTCCATCTTTAAGCAAAGCAAGCAAAAGGTATAGTAAAATAGAAGGAAATAGCTTAGTGAAGGGGCATTGAGGTTACTGTCTTCACTTACCTCAAGAAAGGCAGTGTTCTGCCAAAGCAAGCCAAGAAGCTATAAGTCCTTGAGCCAATGTTTTCTTAGACTTAGAAGAGTTTCCCATATGACCGTTTAAGAATAAGGTATCCAAGTCTTGAGTGGGGATGAGATATGGTTTGGGAGATAAATAGAGATACTGAGTCTTATAAGAAACACTGGAATGTAGACAACACCTGTACTGGAATAAGAAGCGAGCCACTTCTGAGCAACCCGGCTTTCACTCTTGGCCAGTGTGCTTGACCTATGTCCATGCCTGCCAAAAGCAACATTTGTGCAATGTGCAACAACAAAAAAAAGCTCATTAATACAAACATACTTCATTGTACTGATTACATATTGAAAAAATATTTCACATACATTGCATTAA
Organism: Glis glis; assembly: GCA_004027185.1. Classification (NCBI taxonomy): domain Eukaryota; kingdom Metazoa; phylum Chordata; class Mammalia; order Rodentia; family Gliridae; genus Glis; species Glis glis. The sequence continues at coordinate 55,284 of PVJS01007226.1, read as the reverse complement.
AAGGCAATCTATTTCACTTTTTTTTGGAGGGGCAGTTCTGGGGTTCTAGCCAGGACCTCTTGCTTACTAGCAAAGCTCTATAATATTGAAGCTATATCACTGGCACTTCACCTGATTATTTTAACTTTTTAAATGTGACTTCTAGAAAATTCAGTTACACACATGGTGCCCTATTTATTTATTTATTTATATTTATTTATTTATTTATTTTGCGGTACCGGGGATTGAACGCAGGGGCGTTCTACCTCCGCACTATGCCCCCGGCCCTATTTTTTATACTTTATTTTTGAAACCAGGTCTCACGAAGTTGCGGAGGGCTTCACTAAGTAGAGAGAGAGAGAGAGAGAGAGAGAGAGAGAGAGAGAAACAGGGAGAGAGTAAGAGAGCTGAGGCTGGCCGTGAACCTGGATCCTCCGGTCTCCGCCTCCCAAAGTACTGGGATTACAAGCATGCGCCACCACGCCCGGCCCCATTTGTTTTTATTGGACATTACCTCCCTCTTCACAGCTCAGGCTGCCTCCTCTAAATATCAGAGGTCAGGAAAGTTATGCAATCTGGAAATTTAAAATAATTGTCATGTTATTTCCATTTTTGAACAGCAGATACATTTCTATAAAGTATTAGCATTTGTTATATTGTCATGGGGTACCAGGGGTGATTCTTCAATTTCAGGACTGAGGGGGTTCTCGACATACCTGACGGAAAAGAATTTCAGCACACACTGAATACATAGACATAAATTTATTTAGGAAAGTAAGAAACACACATTCAAGGGGGAACTCAGGTCACCCTGACTTTGGTCAGCCAGTGGGACTCTGGTGTTGAGGGTAAAAAACAGAAATGATTCCTGCCCTCTGGATTCTCTCAAGAGTTGTGAAGGCAGAACATTATCTCATAGGGCAGGGACAACTCACCCCAGCAGGGTAGTGCAAAAACCTGCAAAGCTCTTCAGCTAGCAGGATGGGCTGGGAGGATGATGAGCTGGCTGTCCTGAAGCTGAGTCTGACCTGTGTTCCAGCCAGCAGTGCCCCTCCCTGTCTGCAGGTAGAATTGATATTGTACAGAAGCTGTTCCAAGACTGTCAAAACACATGCAGATTTGGGCAAGAAGTGACTTTTTTCTGAATAACTGCTATAGGTGGAAAGCGATGCAGAGTTTCTCCTCTTACTGGGTTCTTGTCTGGAAAACTAAAGAATTAAGTCGACAAACCGTAGGAGATTAGGTGTAGGGGTATAAAGATTTATTTTAAGCTAAGGGAGGATAGAAGGCAAAAGCAGTTCCCCCACACTCAGTGGGGGATTTTCTTTTGTTGACACTTACATTTTTGTTTTGCCCCAAGTGTTATTGTGTTAATGTTCCATAAATTGTGTACACAGTGGGAAAACATTGTCAGATTGTTGATTATAGATAAATTCAAATAGCTAGAAAATGCTGATATGTATATGGATTCTATTCACACATGTCGACTTATTTCTTATAAATATTTATCCTTATTTATTTCCATGTGATAACATATTACTTTTTACTGATTACTGTTTATATTGAACATTTATCTCATGAAGTTTCATGTTGTATGAAATATTTTTCAGTACTTTTAACTCATTTGTGTAGTTGTTGCTTTTGTATTTTTTTGTTTCTGTGTTTTAGTATCCTCCGGTCTCTGCCTCCCAAAGTACTGGGATTACAAGCGTGCGCCACCATGCCCGGCTGGTTGTGTTTTAATATCTAGAACTTTAAATCTGGCACTATGCTTAATACCCTGTCTGTAAAAATAAAATGCCTGGCAAATTAAAGCTGTAAGATATTTGTTTGCTGTCTCTTTTTATGTATGTTTGTATTCATAAGTGTATTGTCTGTCTATTATCTACATGGTACCAAATTGGCTTATATAGATAAAAGAGCGTTCATAAATTAAAAACAGTGATAACAACATAAATGGATCCAAATACCTTTTAGTTCATGGGACTTAAATTTTTTCAAAATAAGTTAATTTAAATTTGTTGTTAAAAATAAAATTAAAAGATGTTATTAAAAATTATTAACATGTTTCTTTCCTAGGATGCTAGACAATTAGGATTATAACTATTTTTATTAGATGTTTAAAGTGTAATGACTATTTTTGTTTAGGTTTTTTCCTTTATAGAACAGATGGCCTAAAATGCTAACTATGTTTGTTTAACATCTTAATATTCATGGATAATTTAAAATAACTATTAAATAGGTAAATTAGGTAAATATAAATAGTATACATTTTTATAAATGTCTATCTTAAAAGTCTAAATTGTGTACAAATAAGTCAAAATTACAAACATCAATTCCTAAGTATAAAGTACTCTTGGCTTCTTAACATTAGCAAAAGACAATATATTTGAGTCTATCAAATGCTTTTTTTATTTTTGTGTGTTTTTATACTTCTATTGGTGCATTGTAATTATACATCATAGTGAGATTCAAAGTAGTACAAACATGAATGCACATGGCACATGGTATGTTTCCCTCCGCATCCCACCCCGCCTCCCCTTCCTCCCTCCTCATACTTGTTAATGAGCTTGGTAGTGATACCTTCATATGTGGACATAACCGTATTTGAACTAATTCCTTACTCAATCCTCATTTTCCCCTCTTTGCATCCCTCCCCTAATCCCTTTCCATGTTCTACTGATTTCTCTCCTCATCAAATGTGTTTTTCACATATGTTAAAAACAGTTTAAGATTGCTTTCTTTTGGACGTTAACAAAAATAGATTTCTAAGAGTAAATTCTAATTAATATGTGATTCTATATATATATGGCTAAAAATTAAGACTGTGTTTTGATAAACAACTATTAAAACATAAAGTATTTTACCTAAAAAAGTAATTTTTCTAAATTGAAAGATTTTTTATAAGGATTGTTTAAGTATAAAAAAATCCAATAGATACAAGGAGCTATTTATAGGTATAAGGAGGCATTTTAATGAAGAAAGTTAAAAGGAAAAAGAAAATACTTTTAGATGGGAAAGGATTTTGTACAGCAATATATTTGTTCTAAATGAATGAGTTCTCCCATAAGGGAAAAGAAAGGTGAGAAAAATCAGAAAGTTAAGTAAGTTGCAGAGGGTTTGAGAAGGTTGCAGATGATTTGTAAAGAACAAGAGAAATTTTGTATGTGTAATAAAGTTAGTTAAAATTTAAAACATATTTAAAGGGTTTTCTAAAAGTCGCATTTAATACATTAATTTTATGTTTAAAACAATTGGGTTTTCTTATGATATTAATCTGCTCTTGGTAAAATTTTACAAAAACTAGCCTAGAGATCAATTTTTCATTTTATTAAGATAATTTCCTATGTTCTTTATATTTAAAACAATATGGTTTTCTGTTCTTAACATTTAGTAAAACATAGCTTAAAAAAGATTGCATTTTATCAAGATAATCTCTTGTGTTTACTGTCATTTAAGACTTGTTTTAATGACCAGTGAAATTCCCTAACTTCCAAAAATCATCCCTTTACTCAAAATTCAAAATTGGCTACAGCTATTCTTTACCTCCAACAATTCCCTAATCAATCATTAAATATAGTAGCTCACTCAAAATATGTAATATATACTTTGCAAATGACTAAAATAGCCCAAATTAAACAACTTCCTGACACCTAACTTTTAAAGTTATTTGTCACCTTACAAACTGTACTTAAAAACAGGATGCACCCTACCATAATTAAAAAACAAAAAAAGGGAGTCAGGTGTTGTCTCCTGAAGACATTATAAACAAAGGTTTATGATATCTATAAAGGTTTATGATATCTATAACATTTTATATGTTATAGATATGATATCTATAGTATCATAGATATGATATCTATATGATATATATAATGTTATAGATATGATATCTATAACATTTGGTTTGTGATATCTATAACATTTTCATAAGCATTCATTGCAAGGGCCCTTTCCTAAGGTCCTTTACAAAGATCTCCATGGTAAAGGAGGATGGCATTGTCCTGCTTCCTCGTTAACTTGGGAAAGAGGATATGCTTGTGTCTCCACAGAAACTGGACCACTTTGGCTGCCCACATGATAAGTCTAGCCTTACCAGGAACTGGGAAAATCAACCAACCAACCTGATTCCTCAGATTCAGTGCCTATGGATTACAAGCAATGCTGACCCTTGGCACCAGGAATGCCTCCATTCAATTTATGTGTTAGCACAACTGACAAGTCCAGGGGTAACCTGGGAAGGCATAAAGCAGGTCACCCAGTGTGCTAAGGAGACTCTTGACAACACAGGAGCTCCCTACATGCCCCCCCCCAATTATTTATTGCTTCTTTAAAGAGGCTTAATTTCATTTTCTGATTGTTGGTTGCTTCATTGTTTCAATGTTGTTTTTTGACATGTGGATGATCCTACAGCTCACTATGAACAGAGATAGATTTGGGTTAAATTTAAAATCTGCATATATGCACAGTAGGCTAAACTTTAACAATTATTCTCCTTTATTCAGTCCCTCAACTTTTTTTTTCTTTTTGTGGTGCTGAGGATTGAACCCAGGGGCATCCTATCTCTTAGCTACACCCCTAGCCCTATTTTTTTATTATTTTGAAACAGGGTGTCGCTAGGTTGATGAGAATCTCACTATTTGTTGAGGCTGTTCTTGAAACTGCAATCCTCCTATCTCAGCCTCCCAAGTACTGGAATTACCAGCATGTACCACCATGCCTGGCTTCAGTCCCTCAATTTGAGAGGTTGACCAAAGACTTTGACAATTGATCTCAGCATAGAATGCACAACTCACATGTCAAGGTAGTTAAATGATTGTTAGTTTCTTCATGGTTTTGTTACTCTGATTGTGATGAGGTCACTCTACATACAGAGGACTGTATGTAGAAGGAAGGACTCCCTTCCTCTTTGAAGTATTTAAGTATTTGTTACAGTAATGGAAAATAACACACCCCACAAACAAACAATTTTTCCTGATTTTAATCATCTTGGCTATTCCAGGATGAGTTGCAGAGTACCAAGCTTTTAACAATGGAAGCTTCAAGGGCTCAGGGAGGTCAGGCAACCACCTTGGCCATTCAGAAGTCCATAATTAACATGAATTTATGTCCTTTCAGATACCAATTTTGTTTTTCCAAATCAGGTATATTGCACTATTTATTTAATAGGTAGCTATGGGAAAATTGACTGGGTCAGTCACATGAAGTCCATTCAGATTATGCACCCTAAGCATCTCACACTTGCTGACTTGGCATGGAAACCTGCTAGGACTCACTTGATACTCAGACTCAGCTGCAGGTACGGGTTCCAATCTTAATAATGGAAATTTGTGGTGACAACAGGATTGAATAAAAGAGTCCACCTACTTAGAGACCACTGTTTGGTGTTATGAGCTCTGTCTTGCAGGTTCCCAAACCATCAACACAGAGAGTCACAAGAAAGTGCCACAGGTCTCAGCAGATAGCTGTACTCACAGCTCAGATTTATTAGAGTGATGAAGTTAGGATACAGAGTAGGTCATGAAGAGGAAAGACAGGCAGAGTCTAGAGAAATACCTCTGTAGCTTTTTTCATGCTCTCTCCATATGTAGGCATCACAGTGGAGTGCAAACACAACATATGTGCAGTGTTTCTGCCCAGGAAATCCTGGTAGAGGCTTATTACATACAGTTTGATTGGGGGAAGACCGTGTTGACACTTTTCCTAGAATATACCAAAATTTCAGACTTCCAGAAGTAGAGGTGTTCAGCATAAACCATCATGCTTGCATGAAAGCCAAGGCACTGTGTAACACCTTTATCAGTTAACTGCTCACTGGGGACATTCTAAAACCTGCATTCCTAAATTCCAGTCCAGGGCTAGCCAGGTTAGCAGGCCTTTCTAGGAGAACTGTAAAAAGAATGAGATGCCTACTGCTAAATTGCCTAATGCTCTGGAAAAATAACCAAAAGTTGTAGGTGATTAGTTATCATCTGAAAGCTAAGTGTGAAAGCTAGAGGGGCTCCTCCTATAGTAAGTATTCTGCTTCATAAGTATTCATGGATAGATCCATTCCAATTTTTTTATACTTACCAATGAAATAGTATAATGTACTTCTTTGAATATTTTATGTAGATAGTGCTTGTTACAGTGATACTTATATTCATTATGATTATCAATTAAATTTGCATACTTACTTTTAATGGTATCATAATCATATCTGGCCAAAAATGTGTGTACAAATTTTGAAAATTAAAACAAAGGCTAATTTTATCTTTCAAAAATAATCTATGCTAAATATAAGAGAGGTTTTGTTTTGTTTTATTTTTTGCAGTACTGGGTATTAAACCCAAGGGAGCTTTACCACTGAGCTACATTCCCAGCTTTTCTGTTTTTTTTTTTTATTTTGAGACAGGGTCTAGCTAAGTTGCCCAGGTTGTCTTCAAACTTGCCATCTTACTGCCTCAGCCTCCAAGTTGCTGGGATTACAGGCATGTGCCAACACACCTGGCAAAAGAGAGTTTTTAAATAACAGATATTACTCCAGCTATGACACGTCAAAATTCTAGATTTATCCATTCATCTGTTGATGGACACCTCAGCTGGTTCAATAGCTTGGCTATTGTGGATTGTGGTGCTATAAACATGGGTATGTATGTATCTCTAAAATATGCTGTCTTTAATTTCTTTGAATAATAGCTGAGGAGTGGTATAGTGGGATCGTATGGTAGTTCCATTTTTAGTTCATGAGAAACCTCCATACTGATAGCGATAGTGGTTGTACTAATTTACAATACACCACCTTCTTTATCCTGGGATCTCCAGAAAGTGAAGCCTGGCACAAGGCTTAGTACAACTAGTGCATTAGAGAGAACCATCTTAGGGTACTGGAGTGAACTGAGACCAGTGAGGCTTGGCAGCAAGCTGCACTCCCAGCTAAGCACCACTAGGTGTCACTAATGATTTGATTTCACTGGACAATGTCCTGCAGGAGAGTCCCCTTGGACAGGGGAGAATGGAGGAAGTTATCCCTGGGATCTTGTCTCCTGATTGCACATTTCTGACTTTGTGTATGCCTGATTACCAACATACCCAGTGTCTCCATATAAAGAAGGAAGCACAGAGAAGGAAACCAGGAGATGGGGCACCAATGGGCTCAGAGAGCATGAAGACTTAGTCTCTTGAACATCTCAGTAACTTTGACAATATGTAAGTAACTTTTGACATAGGTAAAAGCAGACAAACAATAGGATAAAGGAGAAAAACACTTGAACAAACATTTCTCAAAGAGGAAAAAAAAATCCTGCAAGTAGATGAAAAGTTGTTCAACTTCAGTACTCAGGGGCAGAGAAATTAAAATCACAAGATACTACCAAACACAATCAATGTTAAAAAAATTCATACTTTCTGGTGCCATGAGTTATCCAAGAATCAACAAAAATCTCATGATGGATAATAGATGTCTAAATTAGTGCAGCCTATTTTGTAAGACCACTAAGCATTCTGTAGTAAAACTTAGTGCACAAATAAAATGACCCCCAAGCCCAATTATGGCTATAACCAGTAAGTAAGTTGGTGTCCATGGATACTGAGAGACAGGTTTAGGGCTCTTCCTGAGGTCACTGTTCATAAAAATCCCAATCTGGATTGAGACAATCCTTTCACATGGTACTGTTATAATCATGTTGGTTCAATACACAGGTATGCTCTGGGGACAGGGAACTTTATACCCTTATAAAGATGTGAGCAGACTGTTGCCAGTTTTCCTCTGATATTCCCTTAAGGACCCCAAACCTTGTTATTTATAACCCTAGATATTGGTGCTCAGTTGTTTATGAGAAAACAAAACTAAGGGAAATGTTGATTTTCAAGGTGGCTTAGAACTCAGCTCTTCTCAGACTTCCCTGCTTCCACAAAAAGGAAAAGGATTGTCTCAGATTAAGGAAAGAGGTTGACTAGGAATCTAGAAGAGAGATATTCAGATGTGATTAGGAATGAGTTAAATCTTTGTTACTTCTGTGGGTTCTAGTTCCAAATGTGAGGAGGATCAAGGCAGGAGGCTGACCACGGCATTTTCTGCTAGGAAATATCCCACCTGAGAAAGCATGAGGTAAGGAGATGTTTGTGACCAAGAAGCTCAAGAAGAAGTAAGTGCATTTCACCCCACCTTGCCCATACAGACTCCCCCTACCCTCCAAACCAACACCAGAGAAAAGGGCCTCAGAGCAGGACTGCACAGATAACAGTGTTCCCTGAAGGCATGTAGTCCACCATGAGGAGAATACAGAGTTGTGACATGACTGACTCCACCAGTGTTGAAAACCAAGTTACAAAACGTCTTTATTGCCAATTTTCATGGAGAAGCCTCCTTTCCTAGCCCTAGTGGGTCCACATTTCCTTTCTCACAGGCACCTATAATGAGCTGAACTTGCCTGCAGATCTAGGCAGAAAGTACACAGAGGGAACTCAGGGTGTCCTCTCCAAGCTCTCTAAATTGAAGATTGAAGAATACAATAAAAGGTATTTAAAAAGAATCATTTTGCCTGGCATTGAGCACTATGGGTACTTCTATCAGGGAGGCCATCTAAGCAAGTGGCTATAATCAAAGTGGGAAACTGAGGTTCTGAGTCCTTGAATCAGCATCCTAACTTAAAGTAATCTGCATTGCCTAAGCACTCTGATACCTGCCTGTCATTGAAAGTAAAATACCAGTAATGTACTACAGCGATTAGAGGTAAAAAGGATCCCAGAAATAAAATGGTTCGATCACTCGTGCCTTTTATGTCCAAACATAACACAGCTGAATAGAATGACTGGCTAAAAGAGTATCTAATGGGTTACTATGTAATGTCCTTAAATGTCTTCATATTAAATCATTGATAAGTAAAGTAAGACTAGAAATAGCATCTTGCCATCTTTCTAGGTTTGAGAGTTTGCTACACAATTCCTTTCAACCACAATTGGTCTTGTTGTTCTGACTATAATATCTTTTACATATAAATGTTTAATTGATGTGCATTCTAAAATATTTGGAGAAGACTATGAAGTCTGTTACTCAGTATATTATTAATAAAGTTGGTAGACACAAGCTGAAGGACACATGTGACTGCCTGGAATCCTAGATAGATAGAAACTTTGGTTCACTTTTTCCCTTCATACCAGCAGGGCTGGGAGTGCTCATTAAGGAAGACAGCAAGACACTGATCCCTGGCAAATGTGTGCTCCTGCACAAATCGTGGCAGGGAAAAATAATTGAAAGAGTAGTGTTTAGGGGCTCATTAATCAGGCTCCTGGGACTGTGGTGGAAAACTTTTAATGAGTTTGGCAAAGTTGAGCACCCACAGAGCCGTGTTAAATTAGCTTCTCAATTAGCAAGAGTTAAAACTATTTTGTCCCTTTGGAACTTGTGGTTAATTAAGAGTCTTAATATATTAAAGGCATTGATGGGAATTGTTGGGGATCCATAAGGGCCCTTCATTAGCAAACTCAAAAGAGAAAGAGTTGTGTGATGACATGATGACACTTGGCAGAGAAATGAGTCTCATAGCAGCAGGGCTAACTTTCTCTGAACCACACTCAAACACTGCCAGCTTCTTCTTGATATTACCAAGTTACATGATATAGAATTGTCAAGTTATACAGTAGAATTACTGTTATGCAATATATAATTAGCAAGTCATAGGATATAATTAAGTTAGATGATATAATTACCAGTTATCTGATAAGCTTTAAACATCAAAACACCATCTCCTCCCATCCTAAAATAATGGCATGATGCCAAAATAGTATAATTTAAATTTACAAATGTAAAGAAAATTAGATTGATTTATCAGTATTACATAAAAATAAAATTTCACTTTAAAGTGTTATTTGTATATCATCTATTATAATGAATCTGTTATATATGGCATATATGTAAAAATTTGCTTTCTATAAATATGCTGAGAGAAGGTGTTTATTTTATCCTTTCACTTCATAAAGGATTACTATGCATTCATGCAGACAACTTCTTGGGGTGGTCTCAAGAATACTAAGAATCCAACTGGATTATGATGATCCTCAATTTTACATCTTATCCATATTTTCAATTAGACAAAAGGTAAATGTGTCTTGAAAACTTGGAATAATTTAATAAAAGAAGAAATTTTTAATTTACTTTGAAATATTTCAAATATTTCAGACAAGAGTGTAAGAAATATGCATGGATATGTAAATATCTGACACCTAGGTCTACCTTAAAATGATGTGTTGATGCTGACTTTTAAAAAGAAATACTGAACAGAGATAAAATCAAGGCCACTGATGACCTTCCTCTTCCCATTTTTCATTCTCCCTTCTTCTATTGTTGTAGCAGTAACCATAAAGTCAATATTAGTCAATTCCCATAGTATTGAATATAATAGAATTTCTAGACCCAAATCCATTTAACAGTTCTCTCAAATAGAGCACAACAAAAATCATCACTGAAGCCCCATTTGCTTTCTTCTTCCTGTATATATGTCAGCTCCTCAGGAAGGTAGAAACCTGCTTTTGTGGTTTGAAATATGGAAGTGCAGCAGAAGCTCACTTTCTCTGCAGCAGCATTTCTACATCCTTTCTCTTCTTTCCTGTTCAGAATATTCCCATGGTGGGTTACCTCTACATTTTGCCAGGCCAGGGACAGGGGCTGAAGGGATGAAATGAATGGATGGGAAATAAATATATCTCTTCAACATACTGGGATCATTTCCTTTGGATATATACCCAGTAATGGGAAAGATGGATCACATTGTAGTTCTATTTTTAATTATATGAGAAACTTCCACACTGTTTCTCATAGTAGTTATACCAATTGACACTCTTACTAATGATATGCAAGAGTTTCCTTTTCTCCATATCCTCTCTAATACTTGCTGCCTTTTTTGTTTTTATTCTGACAGGTGAGAAATGATATCACATTTTTGTTTTAATTAGTAGTGTTGAGCATTTTTCCATAGCTCTTTTGGCCATTTACTTGTATTCTTCTTTCAAGAAATGTGAATCCAAGTACTTTGCCCATTTTCTAATTGGCTTGTTTTCTTGCTATTGAGTCATTTAAGTTCTTTATACATTTTAGAAATTATCATATGTATGGCTTTCAAATAATTTATTCACAATCCAGAGATTGTCTTTTCACACTAATTATTTGTTGTGGAAATATTTTGTTTATTGTAATCCTATTTGTCTATTTGTGCACATTCCATGCACATTTAGGGTAAAAATATGTCACCCAAACCAGTGTCGTGTAATTTTCTCCCTGGTTTCCTCTGACAAATTTACAATTTCAGTACTTTTGTTTAAGCATTTCATTTATTTTAGGTGATTTTTGTAAATAGGACAATATGGGGCCTAACTTCATTCTTCTACCTGTGGACATCCAGTTTTCCAACACTAACTAGTGAAGATGTCCTTTTCCCAGTATCTGTTTGTACTTTTTTCAGAAATCAATGGACCGTAAATGTATGGGTTCATTTTTGGGTTCTTTATTACCTTTTGTTAGTCAATGTGTCTAGTTTCGTGGGAGTTTTCACCAAAATTTCATAAAAACTCCACAAATAAGCATTATAATAATTATTACTTTTTGTGGTGCTGGGGATTGAACCCAAGAGCATTCTACCTCTGAGCTGAACCCCTATCTCTATTTTATTTGTTTTATTTTGAAACAGGGTCTCACTAAATTCTAAAAGCCTTGCTAAGTTGCTGAGGCTGGCTTTGAACCTGCAATCCTCCTGTCTCAGCCTCTCACATACTGGGATTACAGGTGTGTGCCACCACACCCAGCCCAAACATTATAAATTAGCTTCAAGTTTCTCTTCTATAAAATGTATATAATAAAATCACTTAGGTTGTAGCATTATTGGAAGAATCAAATAAAATATTTGTCAACTACCTGGAAGAGTGTCTGGCCCATATAGCAAGTGTTCCATTGATCTTCATTGTTCATCTTATGATTTCTTTGAATGGAAAAATTATCTCTAAAACAGATTTTTTTGTTGATTCTGGCTTATATATTATGAAACTTATCTAAAACAATAATAAAAAGTTAGGGCAACTTATTCTTTTGGTGTTTTACCAGAGCACTGTTTAACAGGTAGGCCCAAATATTATTAATTTGCTGGGTGAATGCACCGGTGTTTTATTTGCTATTTTCTATTAATCAGGACCCAGAATCTTTGAACTCTTGTGGTTGGCATATATGTATTCATGTCAAGTAGAAAAGCAAACAATTTCTGTCCACACCAAGTAACACATCTACCAATTTTATTCTAACTGGAAACAAACAAAAGCAAAGTTTTTCCTCTTGACACCAAATGTATAGTGTCTTTTCCATTACCACTTCTCCATCCCTCCAACACCAACTGGGTGTCCTACAATTCAAGTCCAACATGAACTACCTGGAGCTAGCATAAAAAGTCACAGATTGAAGGATGGAGTCCCACAAGGCTGCCTTCACTTCCTACAATTATCAGGTCCCCAGACTACCAACACTTCTGCCTGATTGGATGCAAAGTCAGAGGTTCCCAGGATTCCCCATTATCAGATATAAAGGACGACAGAATGATGAAGGGATCCATTCTAGAAGAATGAATGCATGGTGATTCTTCATATGTATGCACATAATAACAGAGAATCAAAATGCAAAAGGCAAAAACTGACAGAGCGCAAAGGAGAAATAGATGAATCTTCTATGAAAAGTGGAGACATTAGCACTCTGTATCAGCAATCAGTAGAACCAGGAGGCAGAAAAATCAGTAAAGACATAATTGAAATATCCAGCACCATTAATCAACTGGATATAATTGAGATCTAGAGATTACTTCATCCAACAAGAGCAAAATAAACATTCTTAAGTTCACATAGAACAGTCACCAAAAAAGACTGCATTCTGGGCCACAGGACATAACAAATTTAAGAGAACAGATCTATGACAATGGTTTGGTTTTATGATTCTATACAAAAATAAAACAAATTGAGAAAAAAAGTTATACAAGGTATACTGTGAGACCATAATGCAATTAAACAAGAAGTTAACTACAGAAAGATACCTTGGAACCCCCCAAATACTTAAAGATTAAACAACATACTTTTTTGTTGGTGTGTGGTACTGGGGATGGAAACAAGGGGCATTCTACCTCTGAGCTATACCCCTACCCTATTTTATTCTTTTATTTTGAAACAGCATCTCACTAAATTGCAGAGGGCCTCACCAAATTGCAGAGGCTGGCCATGAACCTGTGATCCTACTGTCTCAGCCTCCCAAGTACTGGGATTACAAGCATGCACCAACACACCCAGTTTAAACAATACACTTTTAAATAACACATTGCCAAAGAGATCTTAAGAGATCTGTTCTTTCTTTCTTTCTTCATTAATTCATTCATTTATTTATTATACTTGGGATTGAACCCTGGGGTGGGGGTGGGGTTCCACCTCTGAGCTACATTCCCAACCCATTTTTAGTTTTTAGTCTGAAACAGAATCTTGCTAAATTGCTGAGGCTGGCCTCGAATCTGCTATCCTCCTGCCTCAGTCTCCCAAGTACTGGGATTACAGGCATGTACCACCACTCCCAGTTTAAAATTTTCAACTAATATGGAATAATATAAAGTTTTCTTATCTTATAAGACATAAAGTAAAAAATCCATCCCCAGTGTTCATAGTGTGGTGTAGTGGAGATGAGGGAAAATAATTAACATAAAATATAAATGTCATAGACCCTCTTTCTGTAGCAAAATACCAGATAATAACTATGACTGCCTTCTTTCACCACATAATTCAAGTTCCCTTTACCATTTTCCAGAATTTTGGATAGATAAGTATTTTTAATTAGCAGATAACCCAAACCTTCACTTCTGTTAAAACAGAAACCTCTTCTCTGTAATAAATTGATGTGTTTTTTTCAGTGACCAGGACCATTGGACAGGGAAAAACTGAACGCTATAGATTCCAAGCATAGTGTTTCTTGTTCCCCAGGGTGATGCAATCCATGTTGTTTATGGCAATTTAGATGAATTACAACAATAAATATAGTGAGCCTATTTTCAGCCTTCCTGTTGAGTAGCACAGAACACAAAACGATTTGGAAGAGTTTTGGTTACCAACCACTGAGGTCCAGCTTCAGGCTATGAATGAACTGAGTATATGTGTCTTCCTTGAACATCAGGTTTCATCAACTCACTGACCTGAGGTCACTGACAGAAAGTAAAACATAGTAAGTCAGTTGTTTTATGAAACTGTGAGTACAGTCGCATTTAGGTCTACTGTTGGTAATGGACCCAAGCAGGGAAAAAAACCACAAACAAACAAAAAAACCAACACTACTGCATATTTTCCTAGATTTAATTCACATTCTGCAGCTTCCAGAAAAAACACTATGTAGAGTGCTTTTCCCAGTTGGCATCATATGAAGCTCCACCAGGCCTTTCTAACATTGGATCAACACAGATACTTCTGGATGATGGTGAGTATGATAAGACCAGTGGTCTCCACAGGAATGAGTCCACCACCCACTTTCCTTCCCATAGAAACCTGCCTGCTGGCCTGAGATCATATGCCAGAGGATCCCATAGATGAGGGTACATATGTCCAAGAATGGCAGAATAATGGAGACTCTAGGAAGGAGCTATGGTTCAGAAAAGCAATTATGAAGGCTATCAAATGAAAAGGCTATAGCATCTGCCCATATGCTGGAGAATAAATTGACATCTTGTATAGAACAGAAAAGCCTAACATTATTAGCCTGCCTCCAGGTGGCTGGGGCTTAGGGAATAACACTGCATCAGAGCATAACCTTTTCTTAGCCTGTTGGGAAGTTGGACATTAATTAAATTAGTCTTGACAAGAAATAATCCATTTCTAAAAAATAGTCCATTTCTAAAATTAGCTAAATATCTGAATAGACATTTTCCAAATGAAGACTCATAAATGGTAAAGTACATGAAAAAATGCTCATAACCCTGATTTGATCATTACCCATTGTATACATATATCAGATTATCACACAGAACCCCAAAAAGATGTATTAATATTATGTCTCAATAATAAATTAGTCTTGATGAGGAAAAGTTCATGTCGATGAGTTTGCACATTGACTCTAAGTCATCATAGACACTCTCTAAAGTTCCCCATACTAACAAAGTCTTCTCAGAGGATCTCTTCATCCTGGGAAAACCAAAACTTGAATGTCCATTAAGAAAGTGTAAAGAAATTCTTTTGTCAGTCCCAAGGGTTCATGGAGACACAGTCCCAGAGTAGATTGTTTCACTCTGGATCCTCTCTTTGATCACCACTCTTGAAACTCCTTAACCGAAATACCCCCATCATTCTACCTTAATAATGAGCAGCTTCTATCTCTGCAAACAAAATAAATGCTCAGCCTCTGTTCAGAGCCTTTGAGTTTTGTGTTGGTTTGAAAGCTTGATCAAATTCCTTATAAACACTTTTCCTCTAAAAGATTTATGTTCCCATGTTTAGAGTATTGCCCAGCAGAGAGGAAAGTGGAAAGAGGAGATGGTGATAAGAGATGAGCCCCATGCAAAAAAAGAGAAGATTAAGGCAAGAGCAGGGTCCTTTCATTCCCTGTCACAGGAAACAAGACTGAGTATATATGGGTCCAGAGTTAGGGAAGGTGATATATTTAGTAGCAGGAGAATTTAAATTCTGATTCATCATGTTTTCAGACCACATTTATTCCTTTGCCAAGATGAGTCAGAGGACTGTGGAAGTGAGTTGGTGATTAGGAGAGGCATGTATTATTACATCTTAGACAGTTTCAGAGGCTAAGAATATACTGTGTCATGCCAAAGGGGCCAATTTGGGATTTGTGTTCATGAATGAGAAGTAAGCTGTATCATGATGGATTAGACTTTTCTTCCACCATGTTTCAGTCCATGTGGATCTCTTGGGCCTGGTGACAGGCTGAGGTGGGGTTTGATAGGGTTGGAGTTGTGTCAGAAAATGTAATGGGTAACACTCCATACGAGGGGTAGATGGGGGTTATCCAGAAAAAAATAAATAGCAACAACAAAATATCTATATATTTCATGAAATACATATAATGAAATTTAAAACAATGAACCCATTTGGTAAGTTTTGTACTTCTTCACATTTCTATCACACGAGTCACTAATATTTATTGGGTACAACCTTGTTGAATAACATTCTGTCATCTCTTCCTATGATAAAAGACTCCATGTCAAAGGTAAGTGTCCAGAATTCCTATATTTTTCTTATTTCATATTTTTTTTGTAGTACTGGGGACTGAACTCAGGGGCATTCTACCTCTGAGCTACACCCCAAACACTTTTTTACTTTTCTTTCTTGTTTTGTTTTTAATGTATTTTTATTGGTGCATTGTACTTTAACATCATAATGTAGTTCAGAATAATAGTGACATACATACACACATACACACAGCACTTAGTGAGCTCCCCCCAACCCCACCACTGTCTCACTTCCTACTCCTTCCCCTCTCTCACACATTATCTCGAGATTGGCATTAGTATTCTCACATATGTGCATAATGTCAATGGAAGTGTTTCCTTTATTAATTCTCCCTACCCCTTTCCAACCCCTAGACTGTTTCTCTCACTCCACTGAGGTTTCTTCTCCATTATCTAAAGTCCTTCCTGCATCCTAATTACTCCCCAGCTTCTGCATATGAGAGAAAATATATGACCTTTCACTTTCTGTGACTGGCTAATCTCAACATTATGTTCTCCAGGTCCATCCATTTTCTTGCAAATGACATAATTTTGCTCTTCTTTATTGCTAAGTAGAATTCCATTGTGTGTATATGCCATAATTCTGTAATCCATTCATCTGTTGATGGACACCTAAGTTGGTTCCATAATTTGGCTACTGTGAATTGTGTTACTATAAACATGGATATGCATGTATCACTATAATATTCTGATATCAATCCCTTTGGAAAGATACCCAGGAATGATATAGCTGGATCATATGGTGGATCCATTCCAAGTTTTTTGAGGAATCTCCACAATGATCTTCATAGCAGCTGTACTAATTTGCAATCCCACCAACAGTGCATAAGAGTTCCTATTTCCCCACATTCTCACACCAGCATTTATTGTTGTCATTTTAATTTGGGTGAGATGGAATCTCAGTGTAGTTTTGATTTTCATTTCCCTGATTGCTAATGATGTTGAACATTCTTTCATATATTTATTTGGTCATTTGTATTTCTTATTTTCTGAAGTGTCTGTTTAGGTCATCTGCCCATTTTTTGATTGGGTTGTTTTTTAGTGGGAAGTTTCTTAAATTCTTTGTATATTCTAGATATTCCTCTATCAGAGGAGTAGCTAGAAAGATCTCCCATTCTGTTGACTCTCCGTTAAGATTCTTGATGGTTTCCTTTGCTGCACAGAACCTCTTAATTTAATGCAATTGCACTTATTAGCCCTTGTTTTAATTTCTTGTGCCTTGGGGATCTTATTGAGGAAGTTCTACCTATACCTATGTGTTGGAGTGTTGGACCTATGCCCTCCTCTAGTAATTTCAAAATATCTGGTCTAATTTACAGGTCTTTGAACCATATTGAGGTGACTCTTGTACAATGTGAGAGGTTGGGTTTTAATTCCATTTTTCTACAAATGGATAACCAGTTTTCCCCAACACCATTTGTTGAAAAAGCTGTTTTTTCTCCAATGTATGTTTTTGGCACCTTTGTCAAAAATCAGTTAGCTATAAGTGAATGGATTTGTTTCTGTATCTTATATTATGTTCCATTGGTCTATATGTCTGTTTCTGTGCCAATACCATGCTGTTTTTATTACTATAGCTCTGTAGTGTAATTTGAAGTCAGGTATTGTGATGCCTCCTGCATAGTTCTTATTACTTAGAATTGTTTTGGATATTCTGGGTTTTTTGTTTTTCATATGAAATTTAGGGCCGATTTTTCTAGCTCTGTGAAGAATGACATTGGTGTTTTAATAGGGATTTTATTGAATCTGTAGATCTCTTTTGGTAGAATGGCCATTTTGATAATATTTATTCTTCCTATCCAAGAGCATGGGGCATCTTTCCATCTTCTAAGATCTTCTTTGATTTATTTATTTAGTATTTTATAATTTTCACTGTAGATGTCTTTTACCTCCCTGGTTAGATTTTATTATTTTTGAGGTTATTGTGAATGGAATTGTTTTCCAGATTTCTTTTTCAGTAGATTCATGGTTGGTGTGTAGAAAGGCTACTGATTTTTGTAGATTGATTTTTTTATCCCTCTACTTTGCTTAATTTGTTAATCAGCTCTAGAAGTCTTTTTGTTGAGTTTTTTGGGTTTTCTAAATATAGAATCATGCCATCTTCAAATAGAGATAACTTCATTTCTTATTTTCCTATTGAATTCCTTTGATTTCCTTCTCTTGCCTTATCACTCTGGCTAGAGTCTTGAGTGCCATATTGAAAAGGAGTGATGATAATGGGCATCCTTATCTTTTTCCTGATTTTAAAGGGAATTCTCACACTTTTTCCCCATTCAATTTGATGTTGTCTTTGGGTTTGTTGTATTGCCTTTATGATGTTAAGGTGAAGTTTCTTCTATTCTGATCAAAACCTGTCTCTCTGGAGCTATATATCCTGTACGACGATGCTATTTGGGGCTCAAATCTAGAGTTTCAGTCGCTGAGCCTTCATTGGTGAATAAAGAAACCTAATTTATCCTACTCCAGCCTCGTCTCTTGTTCTCCAAGGAGTAAGCCTCCTGTGACATTTTGGTGAGCCAGGAGGCACTTTCGGGCCAGTCTGGTCCTGAATATGGGACCCAGGGAGTTTTTCCTGCTCCAGTCTGTATCTTAGGAGCAGCCTCCTCTGTCACAGAGGTCAGTCCACTTAATACATCAGAGACCTCTTTGCCACTGTGTGGGAGACCCCACCCAGAGGTGGTCGACTCTGGGACTAACAGTCGCTGAGGTTTTAGGCTGAAGACAGAACAGGTTATTTTCCAGCCCTGAATTACCACCTTCACTATACCCATGGCTGCCAATGCCTACAGGCCCTTCCAGGAATTTGAGATCCCACAACTGACTCCAGGAGGGTTTCATGAAATTCCATTGTCATCTGGTGGCCAGTTTCCCCTAAGGCAGGTTCAGAGGGCTCCCACCATGAATGAACATGGACAGTTGCAGCCTGGTCAGCGAATATTTGTGTACCCTTTTGGAAACACCATACTCCCTCTTACTGAAAAGCCACAGGCCCTGGCCAACCTCCTCCAATCCATCTTTCAAATGCACAATCCTACTTGGCCTATTGTCAGCTCCTTCTGACTCTTTTCAATACTGAAGAAAGGGGCTGCATTCTTTAATCAGCAGCCCACTGGGCTGAAGAAAATGCCCAAGTTGAAACCCTAAATCCCCAGGCCTATGGTCAACAATGCCTCCCAACAATAGACCCCCAATGGGATACAAATAATCCTGAAGACATGGCAAAAATGGAGGTTACAGAGAGCTCTCCTCCAGGTATTTTGAAAGGGGTGCTTCAAGGCCATGAATGTTGCCAAGGCCAGAGAGATTCTTCAAAATTCCGATGAGAGCCCTGGCACTTTGTATGAGCAGCTGTGCGAGACTTAATACATGTTTTCTCCATTTGACACTGAGGCACTGAAAGCCAGCAAATGGTTAACACTACCTTCATTAGTCAGAGCCTTAGTGACATCCATCACAAGCTATAGAAGCTGGAGGGATTTGCAGGAATAAATGCTTCCCAACTCCTTGAAGTAGCAAACAAGGTCTTCATTAACTGAAACATTGAAGAGAAATGGGAAGCGAATCGGAAAATGCAACAAAAAGCTGACCTAATCGTAACAACATGGAGTTTAGTGCTCCATGGAGAGCCTAACCAAGAATGAACTGGATGGGGAACCCCTCAGTCCCAGCACCTAGGGCCATCCAAGGAAAGAGAGCTCCTCTCTGACATGACCAATGCATGCTCTGTAAAGAACTTGGGCACTGGAATAATGAATGCCCTAAAAAAAGTTGAGGGCCCCAAGAGGGGCCATCAGGCTCATCCCCAGCTCCTCTCCTGGCAGTCAGCCTGGCTGGTTTGTTTGATGACTGAAGGGGACCGGGCCCCAAAGCCCCCAAGGGGCCCATGGTCCAAATGAGAGTGTGTGTGGGGGGCACAACCTCTGGTTCCTTGTTGACACGGGCTGAACACCTGGTGGTCACCAGTCCAATAGACCACCTCAACAACCAACATGTCGGCATAATTAGAACAACCATGAAAGTCTCCCAGTAAACATTGTTTCCCCCTACAGATGCACCCCAGGGGTGCACCTATTTCTATATATGCCAGACTGTCAAGTTCTACTGCTGAGTAGGAACCTTCTCAGCAAACTCAGAGCAACCATCACTTTCTCAGAAAAGGGTAAATTGAAGTTGTCAGTGCCCTCTCAGTTGATTTACTTCCCGCAAATGCCCCAAGAGGAAGAGTAGAGGCTGTTTGAGGGGGAAAAAGAGGGGGGTCCATCAGCCCAGAGGTTAGCAGCCCGGTGGCCAGATTCCAGGCAGTGGTAGTCATTGAACTTCACCCTGATGCCCGACCAGTGTGGTTATGGCAGTACCCTATCCCCTGACTGGCCCTGGAGGGAATCCAGCCCCACCTAAAAGGGTCCAACAGAATGGTATTATAATGTCATGCCAGTCCCAGTGGAACACTCCTCTTTCCAGTCAAAAAGCCAGGAACCCAGGACTACCAACTGGTGCAGGACTTGCAAGCCATCAACTGAGCCACTGTCACCCTACATCCTACCATGCCTAGCCCATACATCCTCCTCAGTTTGTTCCCAGGCACCATGACCTGGTTCATGTAATGGACCTGAAAGATGCCTTCTTCAATATCCATCTGGCTCCTGTGAGCCAAGAACTGTTCACTTTTGAATGGGAAGATACAAAAACTGGAACCAAAAGCCAATTCACCTGGATCCAATTGCCCCAAGGATTTAAAAACTCTCCCACCATTTTTAGGGAAGCCTTGGCTCATGACCTCAAGTCTTTTCCTTCTCGCTCCTTGGGTTGTACTCTCCTCCAATATGTTGATGACCTCCTCCTTGGACACACTCTTAAAGGCTGTGGCAAAGGAATAGGCCAGCTGCTCACCTTCCTAGAGTGTTGTGGCTACAAAGTCTCTAGGAAGAAAGCCCAGGTCTGTCAACAAAAAGTGAAATATCTGGGGTTCACCATCCAGAGAGAGGAAAGACTATTGGGGGCAGGACAAAAGAGGCAGTCCAAGCTATCCCAGTGCCTACTAACTAGACAGACCTCTGGGAATTCCTTGCAGCAGTCGGGTTCTGTTACATCTGTATTCCAAACTTTGCTGTCACAGAAAACCCCTCTATGAATGTACAAATGGGGGAGTTAAATACCTTTGTATGGTAAAAAGAGCAGCAACAAGCCTTTCAGCAACTAAAAAGGCAACTGTTGCCTGCCCCTGCCCTAAGGTTCCTGGCCTAGAAAAGCCTTTCACTTTATTCATCTCTGAAATAAAGAAAATAGCAGTTGGGGTTCTGGTTCAGCAGATTGGGTCTTGGTATCAACTCATTGCTTATCTCTCAAAGCAACTGGACCATGTTGCTGCTGGATGGCAACTGTGCCTGCAGGCCCTAGCAGCAATGGCCCTTCTTGTCCAAGAAGCTGATAAGTTAACCCTTGGCAAAGCTTGCAAGTGAAAGTTCCCCATCTGTAGTCTCGGTCATGAATTCTAGAGGGCACCATTGGCACCAATGCCTGGCTCACCAAATATCAGGGATTGCTTTTTGAAAATCCCTGAATAATGTTGGAGATGGTAAACATGCTAAATCCAGCCACTCTTCTGCCACTTAGTGATAAGCAGCTGATCCTTGACTATGAGGAAGTGCTGGCACAGACCTACTCTGGGAGGCCAGACTTAAAAGACCACTTCTACCCTGACCCAGGCTTAGAAATGTTCATGGGTGGGAGCAGTTCCATAAATCAACAGGGAAAAATGACAAGCCAGGTATGCTGTTGTAACCTTGGACAAAGCCTTAGAGGCAGAGCCCTCTCATCTGGTATATCCACCCAAAAGGCTGAGTTAATTGCCCTCACCCAGGCACTAGAGTTGGGGACAGATCAAGTAGTTAACATCTTCACCACCTCTAAGTATGCCTCTTAACTCTGTCTACGGATCTCTTCACAAGGAAAAGGAACTGTTAAATTCTGGAGGAAAGGACCTAAAACACCCTCAAGAGATCCTAAAACTGCTCAGAGCTGTTTGGAAACTTCAAAAGGTGGTCATTATGCACTGTAGAGGGCATCTCTGAGGGTAGAGCAAGCCATGAGGTACAAGGGAACTCCAAGGCCAACAATGAAGCAAAAAGGACCACCCAGAAGCCCTTATAATGCCCGACCATGTGCTGGCACCCCTACTCCTGCCCTGGGTACCTGACCATGTCCCCTCTTATGAGTCCCAAGAGTGGGAGTAACTAAGAAGAGAAAAGGCAACTGAAACCCCAGGAAAATGGATGCTACTGTCTGATTACCGCATAGGCATTCCTTAAAGGTTGGGCCAATTATTGTGCGGAAGATGCATGCAACCACTCACAGTGGGAAAGAAAACCTTGAAAAGCTGGTTGGCCAGTATTACTACATACATCATCTGGCAGACCTAGCAAAAGGGGTTGTGCAGCAGTGCATGACCTGTAGCAAAAACAACCCTAAGCAAGGACCTGAACTCCCTCCCAGAATACAGGATGTAGGAGTAGGCCCCTTTGAAAGTATATAAATTGACTTTTCTGAACTGCCAAAATGTAATGGATATTGATACCTCCTAGTTGTTGCATGCACTGAAACTGGAATACCCCTGCTGTACAGAAAAGGCCCAAGAAGTAACTTAAATCTTACTCAGAGAAATCATTCCCAAATATGGACTACCCCAATGTATAAGGTCAGACAATGGACCAGCCTTCATTGCAGAAGTCTCCCAGAATGTGGCAGCAGCCTTGGGTATCACCTGGAAGTTGCATTCTGCATATAGGCCACAGAGTTCAGGCAAAGTAGAAAGGATGAACAGAACCATCAACACTGGGTTAGGAAAGATGTCTCATGAAACCAAGCTAACTTGGGTCCAAGCCTTACCCTTAGTCTTGTGCAAGATTAGATGTACTATCACTAAGAGAACAGGCTATTCTCCCTAAGAAATTATGTTTGCTCGACCTTCTCCTATCCTTCAAGGTCTTCCAGGAAGGCTGCATGAAATAAGAGAAATATAAATTCATAGGTTTATGAGGGAAATTGGAAAGGTCACCCAAAACCTACATAAATGGGTGCTAGATAGAACGCCAGTTGGTTTGACTACCCCAGTCCATCCCTATAATCCCAGAGACTTAGTTTGGTTTAAGGACTGGAATCAAGCTCCCCTAAAGGTAAAGTGGAGAGGACCCTTTGCTATTATCTTAAGTACCCCCACAGCTGCAAAAGTAGATGGAATAGCTGCCTGGATCCATCACATCCACCTCAAAAGGGCCACCCCAGTATCACAGTGGAAAGCTGCAATGGACTCTGACAACCCCTGCCACCTGATTCTGCAGAAGACTTCATGCCCTGCTCCAGTCACACCCAGCAACCTGACTGGTCCATGCACAGCTGAGGTTTAAGGAATCTTCTCATTATCCTCTTCTTACTTAAAATACCCTTTGCCTCAGGGACTCTCTGTTCTCATTGTTATCAACCCTTCCAAGTAGGTGGCAGAACAGTTCAGGCCTTCACTTCCTATACCCATATCAATCAGGCCTGAAAAGAGTTACATTTCAGCAAAACCATCTGTATAGAAGGAGGCAGCTGCTATTACTGGTCAAAAAACCTACGAATACAAATGGCCAATAGATACATGAAAAAATGTTCAACATCATTAGCAATAAGGGAGATGCAAATCAAAACTACTCTAAGATTTCATCTGACCCCAACTAGAACAGCAAGCATTAAGAAGTCAAACAACAACAAATGTTGGCGAGGATGTGGGGAAATCGGGACTCTTCTACACTTTTGGTGGGATTGCAAACTAGTTCAACCACTATGGAGATCAGTGTGGAGATTCCTCAGAAAACTGGGAATGGATCTACCATATGATCCGGCTATACCACTACTGGGTATCATACCAAAGGGATTGAAACTAGAAAACAACAGTAATATATGCATACCCATGTTCATAGCAGCACAATTCACAGTGGCCAAATTATGGAATCAACCTAGATATCCATCAACAGATGAATGGATTACAAAATTATGGGAAATACACATAGTGGAATTCTACTCAGCAATAAAGAAGAACAAAATAACAGCATTTGCAAGAATATGGAAAGATCTGGAGAACATTATGTTAAGTGAGATTAGCCAATCACAAAAAAGAAGGGACATATGTTTTCATTAATATGCACAATGTAGGGAGTAGTGGGGACACAAAAGGGTCTCCAATGACAACAGAGAACCCTCAGTAGTGCAAGAGAAGGGGTACAAGGGAAGGGGAAGGGCAAGAAAGAAGTGAATCTATGGAATTACTATCATAAACAATGTGTACATATGAGATTATACCAACATCATTCTCAGTACTATATGTGGTGGGGGGAGAGGGGGGGAGGGACACTAAGAGCTGTGTGCATATATGTTAACACCAAACTGATACTCATTGTGATGTGAGCCTACAATGCACCAATAAAAACATATTAAAAAAAAACCTAGGGTCCGGGGCTTCAAAAATGGGCAGATATGTCCATGAGGAAAACAATATTTGTTTCACTCCCATTGGGCAAGGGGGAGTAAATCCCCAAGTTCTCAAGGACATAAAGTGAGGAAAGGTAATGGTAACAATGGTAGCCAGTATAACACCCTGCCCCATATTCCAAGAATCTGACTCCAACTTATATGCCTTTTAAAAATGAGATTTATAGTTACCTGCCCCTGGGAAAATCTGTTTGTGGATCTAGCTGATTGTATCGCCCATTCCCTTAATCTTATCAACTCTTGGGTCTGGGTGGGGGGCTTAGACGAGTGAACAGTGGCCACAGTGAGGCATAGATCTTGCCCCACCAACACCAACTATCTACTACTTCCTCTATCAGAGACCACTTGTGTGGCCACTAACATACCCTGCAGTGGGAACCAAATGTATCTCAAGACTCTGAGACGGCACAGAGGGAAAGCCAGCTGGGGAAAGCTCTTATATTGACACCCTAACATCAAATACCTCTGCAGGGGTCTGGTTGCTCAGCAATAATCATATTACCCCATCCCTCAACAGCTCCTATGAGGACTGCTCCCCAGCCCTAGCCACTCTCTGGGAATGACCCTGGAACACAAGCCCGCAATGGATAGCCCCAGATGGGATGTTCTGGCTTTGTGGAAAAATGGCTTATACTCTCCTCCCCAGCGACTGGACTGACATCTGTTCTATTGGCACCATCATGACAAGGTTCTTCCTGCTCCCCAACACCACTGGTGAATACCTGGACATCCCCTTATTTGATGATTTTGCTCCCAAAAACATCATACTGGCATTGCTGCATGGTTGAGATAGGAGGAACTCAGCAATGGAACTGTGATAAGTGGCCACCTCAGAGAATTATCCAATATTTGGTCCACCTACCTGGGTTCAGGATGGGGCCTGGGGCTACCAGACAGCTATTTATATGCTAAACCTCATTATCAGGCTCCAGGCAGTTCTAGAAATCATAACTAACCAAACAGCCACTGTGCTGGGGCTTATAGCTAATCAACAACAGTAAATAAGAATAGCCATTTTCCTAAACCTCTCAGTCCTAGATTACTTATTAGCTGAAGAAGGAGGGGTTTGCAGAAAGTTTAATTTCACTAACTGCTGTCTAATCATAGATGATAATGGAAAGGCTATAACCAACATCGCTGATAACATAAGAAAGATTGCCCATGTCCCTGTCCAGAATTGGAAGGGTTGGAATGTAAATGATGTCTTTGGAGGATGGTTCTCTGCCCTGGGGGCTTAAAGACTCTGGTAGTCACTGTTCTCATGATCCTAGAGATGCTCCTTTTCTTTCCCTGTTTGATTCCATTACTCAAAAATGCTATAACTGCCATGGTCAATGCCTCAGTAGCTGGGAAGACAGCCGCACACCTTATGTGGCTGCATCACTACAAGCCCCTCCAAAGCACCCTCAAGGATGAATATTTTGAATGTGAGACCCCAAATTAAACATCAATCTAGGGGTCTCAAAGGGATGAATGAAGCAGGAACTTGGCTGTGTCCTTGAAGATGATTCTGGGCTAAAAGCCTAGGGACAAGATAGAAAAATAAAGCTTTCTGCTGGGCGTGGTGGTGCACGCTTGTAGTCCCAGTACTTTGGGAGGTGGAGACCGGATGATCCGGGTTCACGGCCAGCCTCAGCTCTCTCTCTCTCCCTGTCTCTCTCTCTCTCTCTCTCTCTCTCTCTCTACCTAGTGAGGCCCTCTGCAACTTTGTGAAACCCGGTTTCAAAATAAAGTATAAAAAAATAGGGCCAGAGGTGTAGCACGGAGGTAGAACGCCCCTGGGTTCAATCCCTGGTACCGCAAAAAAAAAAAAAAAAGAAAAAGAAAAAGAAAGCTTTCTTTGCAGGCCCCCCTCTGAGGCAAACAAAGCAGGGTGTCTCCTGGCAACTAAGACCACAAGATAAGGAAGCTAAGTCCAGCCAGATGGCGCCACCCAGTTCCCACCACCTGGAGGCTAATACAGGAAATATAGCTCAGGAAGTAGAAATGAAGTCTGACCCAAGCCCCCATATTGGTACCCCTGCCTGTTATTGATCCAATCAAAACCTATCACACAGGCTATATAATCTGTATGACAGGCTCAGATCCAGAACTTCATTCACTGAGCCTTCACTGGTAAATAAAGAAGCCTGCTTTATCCTACTCTGGCCTCAGTCTCTTGTACTCCGTGGACCAAGCCTTCTGCAACACTTGGACTTCATTCATCAAAATCCACTGGACAAGAACCCTATACGAGGAGACACCCCCATTTCAGTTCTGGTGTATTGACTGGGAAAGATGGAAGGGTAAGTTTATGAAAAAACACTTTTTCTGGGGCTTCTGCCATACATTATTACATGCTCAGATCAGGCAATTTGATTCCACATGGCTTACAGTTAGACTTAGTCGGTGCTGTACCTCTTAAAAGCCAGCAAGACCTCTTAAAATAAAAGCGGCTGGGGTACCCACACGCATAAGAGGGGAAACAGAGCAAGTGGACAGAGGAGGAAACCACCACCACTGCTCTTGTCAATGCAGCAGCAACTGCTGGCACTGAGATTCAGTTTGGCTAAAAGCTTGTGGGTGGCACTGGGTTTACATGATTCCACGGCACTGGGGGTACCAAACCACCCATATGTGGAGGTAAAGCCATTGCCCTACCAGGTTATGCATTGATGCCATAGTAATGAGGGGAGCAGTTGGCATAAAGGTAGTGACCCACCTTAATTCCTTATGTGCCGCGTGGAGAGCTGTAGCAAGCACAACCACACAGGAATTTGACTGGGTGATCCACAGTCCTATGAGAAAACGAAGCAGTTTTCTCCATGGCCAGCATGCAGATGCAGCCACATGAGGGGGTCAGATCGTGTGTGATTCACTATCGATCTCTGGGCAAGGACCCCAGCTCTGGTCCTTGCAGCAGTTAGAGAGCCATTTCTAACTTAGCTAACTTGCATATGAATGGACGGCTGCAGCAGCATGTTTTCTAAGCTCAGCTTACCTTGCTTAGAGATCTAGTCAGAACTGAGGGAAAGAACAACTGCTTAGTTCACCTGGACTCTCTAAAAATGTGGGATAGCTACCATTGGCCAGTTTCTTGCCATGTGGAGGGGATTTTAGATCCCACCCCACATATTGTGGCAGGAAACAAAACAAAGAAAAGCTCTCCACCACCCAAAATTTAATATGCATGAGAAAGGAAGTGTCTGCTTCAAAGCCATCCCTCTGGGCCCACCTACATGCTGACTCTGGGAGGGGTAAGTTATCCCTTCTATTGTGTGACTGATAACATCTCATACCTAGGGCTCTGATGCTGCTGGTCAAACTCACAAAGAACTTCTGCCCTGGGTAGATAAATTATGCTTAAATGTTTCTTATAAAGGTCTGTAAGATAATTCTATTTTCTAATGTGATTTGTTCTCTTACACTTTGAAAGCCAATTATAGGATTCTAGAGCTCTGTATTCTAATCCCTCACTGCCAAGAAGAAAAAACAGAAGTATTCTTAAAGCAAGCTTCTATACACATTTACAGCAGAATATGGCTTTTTACTACATTAACTACTCCTGTTTCATTTTTTGAGCTCATGGAATTTTACAAATTCACCTGGCTTTGTGTGCATATATTTTCTGTTCTGATTTATTTTTGTTTTGTCTAACTAGAGGCTTTCTGGGTCTCTATCTTTGTTTTTTGCTTTCATGCTGTCTTTACTTAACAGCTATTCAAGAGTTAATTCTCTGTTTGGTATCCTAAGAAAGGGGATGAACAGTGGTGATTATTGGTGTGTTTGCCTGCCATGGAAAAAGAAAATGGCTACCTAAATCAGTATGATTCAGTGTCACCCATGACTGGCAGACTGCCTAAGCATGGCCAGCTATACAGGCTTTCCCTATGTATTATACATAAAAATCCACGACAGGATATGTTGTGGTTTCTGAAAGCTCTATATATGGCTTCACTCTGGAAAATGAATATCTGTAACTCTCTTGTCCCCTACCTGTTGATGTTCTTTGTTGTGTTATGTGTGTAATGTGTCTGTATATTGTCTACATGGTACCAAAAATTGACATGTTAATAAATTAGAACTCATAAAATTAAAAAAAAAACATAAAATCAAATGCCTCTGAATTCACATGACTTAAATCTAACAACTTAATAAGTTTAAGATTTTTTCATAAGATTAAAGATGTCCTTAAAATTATTAACACATGCCTTTTTTCCTAGGTTAATAGTTAATCAAGATTATGTTTACCTCTGTAGGATGCTTTCAAATACAATGATCATTGCTTTTAAAGTTTTTTCTCTGGCAGGAAAAATGTTTTAAGACACTAATGACATTTATATGATGTCTTGATTTTCAGGGGTAATTTATAATTCAATTATTAAATTAAATTAGGTAAATACAAAATGTAATTAATGCTTTAAAATGCTCTTGGCTTGTTAGTATCTAGAATAACATTTGATTCTATTGAATGGGCTTGTAAATTGTTGGTATATAGGAAAACAATATCATGGAATTGCTTTGTTTTGGGGCCTTTACTAAAATACAACAAAGGTTGTTGTGAAATCAGGGTTCAGGTCAGTGTGTGATTTTGTATACATTGCATTGATGGGAACAACTATCCATTATTTTACCTGAACACCCTAAAATTTTGGAAATAATAATCAGACCAATTAAACACTCCTTAATAATATTTAGCAGATAGAACTGCAGGGAGATTTTTCAAACTCTAGAAAAAAAGGCCAAATTTCATTGGTCCGGATGCTGGAAATATAATGATGCCAACAGCTGGGCTATGCATCCCAAATTTCATTCCCTTGTTGACCATCATCCTAAAAAACTAATACTAAACAGATACACTAAGAACATTTCCCTTTGGGGAGTTACAGGCAGGCAGCAATACGTGCTGCAGCTACCACTGGTACATATATGACCAGAGGTCAATAACAGATGGTGGCTTCACGTATCACCAGCCACCACGGATGCATATGCAGGTGTTTGGTAGTCTTAAACAGGTGCTAGCTCCACATCTCACTGGCAGCCACCACAGATGCATGTATAGGCATCTGGTGCTTATAAATAGGTGCCAGTTCTGTCTCGCTGGTAAGCATGGATAAATCCAGTAGATGTGTCCTGCCCATGGCCATTCATGGATGGTAATCAGGCTCAGAACCTGACAGTGTGCTTCGGGGCAATCACGCATGAGAACTAAAAGGATGTTTTTTATTTTCTTCTCTGTCTTTCAGATGGAAACTCCCCATCTGCCAAGGCCACTAGTATGCTTTTAAATTGTATTTTACAGAACTAGGGTTCTTTTGACCCCCAGACACTAAAGGAAAATG
Source organism: Glis glis (assembly GCA_004027185.1). NCBI lineage: Eukaryota > Metazoa > Chordata > Mammalia > Rodentia > Gliridae > Glis > Glis glis. The sequence goes on along the minus strand of PVJS01007226.1, from coordinate 25,238 downwards.
CCTAGTCTTTTTATGTGCCTGAGTTTGGTAGTATAGAATAAAAGACAGAGAGGATGTCCACCAGCAGAAAATGGCACTATCTTACAGCTGGATCTGTTTTTCAGGAGGAACGTAAGTGGTCTAAAGTTTGTGTTAAGAAAAAATCCAGAGCTATGCCAGCATGGTAAATGAGATGTGGCTGTTCTAGCTACACTGACAGATGAATATTTGCCTTACCACCAGAGCCCAAAAGACAAAAGGAAACCTAAAAATAAAAGGAGATATTTATAGGCATGAGGGGATATTATAATAAAGTTAAAAGAAAGAGGGAAATGCTTTTAGGTGGAAAAGGATTTTGTTTAGCAAGATCTTTGTTCAAAATAACTGAGTTATCCCATAGGAGAAAAGAAAGAAGAAAACAAAAATCAGAATATTAATCAAGGGAGATCGGCAGCAAGATGGCGACGGAATAGGAGCCCCTGAACGAGCCTGTCTCAAAACTGTCTCAGAAACGCTTCAGGGGCTCAGAACTAAACAACATTGCACAGACACAGAAGAACCAAAACCCAAATTCCAGTAACCCAAGTACGAATATGCAGACACAGTCTACCAGCTTTAGAATTCCACAGAAAGCTGCAATCCCATGTTGGCAGGATAGGTAAGGAGCCATCTTACCCTGGTCCCTACTGCCGGGGCTAACAGCCCCTGGTGCCACAGACAGATCTGAAGGAGAAACCGGAATAGAATTCTGAGAGTGGTGGGGCCATCACAGCAGCAGATCATGGGCTCCTGCCCCAACCAAGCACCTCCCCCTCCACCACTGTAGGAGCCTGTGCGATCCCCAGCACCCTGCATCGGAGCCCCGCATCACCCAAGATCAGGGAGGCCTCCGTGCCCAGCGCTCTCTGCCCCGCACCCCGTGCCCTGCGCCATGCCCCGCTCCCCATGTCCCGCCATCCTGCACAACCAGGTAGCCAGCTGTGCCCTCCCACACAAAACCAGGGTGGCCCCACCCCCTGCACCCCGCCTAGGCCAGTAGCACCTCAGCCACACAGGCAGTCAGACACAACAGCCCAGGCAACCAACCACATCATCCCGTGCGACCAGGGAGAACTGGGCGCTCTGCGGCCCCTCGCCACCAGTCAAGAACCGTGCTCCGCGTGGCCCCCACGCCCCCACGCCCCATGCCCTGCGGCCCCACACCCCCAGCCCAGACCAGGGCGGCCCACGGCCTGCGCACCCGCAGCTTGTGCACCCTCAGCTCACGCCCCCGCAGCTCGCGTCCCCGCGGCCCCGAGACCCACCTTCACAAGCCGTGCCGTCCTACACAATCAGGTGGCCAGACGCGCCCTCCCACGCGTGACCAGGGTGGCCCCGTCCCCTGTGCCCCACCTCGGCCAGCAGCACCTCTGACACACAGGCAGCCAGACACGCCGGCCCCACAACCAGCCACATCACCCCGTGTGACCAGGGAGAACCGGGCGCCCTGCGGCCCCATGCCCCCAGCCAAGGACTGGGCACCCCATGGCCCCGCGCCCTGTGCCCTGGAACTCCACACCCCCAGCCCAGGCCAGGGCAGCCCACAGCCTGTGCACCCACGGCATGCGTCCCCGCAGCCCTGCGCCCCCGTGGCCCCACGACCCAGGGCCCCCGCAATCTGCGGCCCCACAACCCGCCTACACAAGCCGCGCCTCGCCTACATGAGCCGCGCCTTCCTACACAATCAGGTGGCCAGACGCGCCATCCCACGCATGACCAGGGCGGCCCCCACCCCCTGCGCCCCACCTAGGCCAGCAGCACCTCTGCCACACAGGCAGCTAGACATGCAGGCCCTGGCAACCAGCCACATCATCCCATGCGACCAGGGAGAACAGAGCGCCCCGCATCCTGCCGCCCTACGCCACCAACCGAGTACTGGGCGCCCCGCGGCCCCTTGCTCTGTGGCCCCACGCCCCGTGGTCCCGCGCCCCGTGGCCCCGCGCCCCGTGCCCTGCGGCCCCACGCCCCCAGCCCAGACCCAAGCGGCCCACGGCCCGCACCCCCACAGCTTGCGCCCCAGAGGCCCCGCGACACCACGCCCCGCGACCCCGTGACTGGCCTACGCAAGCCGCACTGACCTACACAACCAGGCGTCCAGCCGCACCCTCCCACGCGGGACCAGGACGGTCCCCACCCCCTGCCTTCACTCATGACCAGGGCGGCTAGCTGCGCCCAGTCTAGGCCAGCTGCGCCATCCTGTGCAACCCAGGCAGCCAGACATGTGAACCAGTGAGACACAGGTGAACAGCCGCGCCGTCCAGCGCGACCAGGGCAAACACCCACACCCAGCCCAAGCCAGCTGTGCTGTACCGTGCAACCCAGGAGCCCCTGTGCTGCACCTCAGAGCCCGGATACCCTCTGGCTCTGCCACTTGAGACGTGCACGACCCTCCACACTGCCTTAGAGCCAGGGCACGCACCGGCACTACCACCGAATTCCAGGAGCCCAAGCACCTCACAAGGGCCCGCGTGTGATCCTTAGCACTGTGCCTCAGTGCCTGTGCACCCTCAGGCACTATCACCTTATACCCAGAGCTCGCACCCCCCAGGACCCGTGCGAGATACACAGCACTGCGCATCAGAGCCCGAGCAACCTCCAGCGACACACCCAGAGACCCGGAGCACGTGTGCACCTGTGCCTCGGAGACCGGGTATCTTCCAGCAACGTCACCCGCGCCTCAGAGCCCACATCCAACACCTCGCCTTGAAGTGCACCTCACGTGCCAACACCCAAGCTCTGGACCCTTTGCACCCTCCCCCACACACACACACACCGCGCCCCAGTCAACAAGATGAAAGGGAACCACAACCTGCAGCGTACTAACCCAATTGGGTCTACAGGGACCAACAAGAGGTCTTATACATAGAAAGGAAGGTGATGCAGAGGCAACAGAAACACAAAATTGAAAATATCAAAAATATGAGGATGAGGAACAGTGAAGAAACAAGAAATAACTCACAATGCATCAAGTGAGATTACTGATACTGACCTACAGGAAATGCAAGATGGAGAATTCAGAATTTTGATCTTCAGAATGATGAAAGGCCTCAAAGAAAGCGTAGAGGAGATGAAGGAGGAAGTTGAGGCTCTAAGAAAGAATCAGAAAGAAACTCTGAATGAAATGAAAGAGGCAATAAACGAATTAAAGACTGCAATAGAAACCAACTCTAGTAGGCTTGACCACATGGAAAACAGGGTATCACTCCTGGAAGACAGTTCATTCAAAACTGAAAACACAGTCAACGATATACAGAAAATATTACAACAATACACCCTGGCCATCCAAGATATACAAGACAATGCAAGACATCCTAATCTAAGGATAAAAGGCATCAAAGAAGGATTAGAAACACAGACTAAGAGTATAAAAAACCTCTTTAAAGAAACAATCTCAGAGAACTTTCTGAATATAGAAAAGGACTTGGACATTCACATACAGGAGGCATATAGAACACCGTCAAGACAGGACTAAAGAAGGACCTCACCACGCCACGTAATAATTAAAATGTCTAACGTAGAGGCCAAAGAAAGAATCTTAAAAGCAGCAAGAGCAAAAGAAAGGATGACATACAGGGGCAAAACAATTAAAATTACCCCAGACTTCTCAACCCAAGTCAGGAATGCCAGGAGGGATTGGTATGGAGTACTCCGGACCTTGGAAGAAAACAACTCCCAACCAAGACTGATATATCCAGCAAAGCTATCATTTAAAATTGATGGAGAAATAAAAACGTTCCATGATAAACAAACACTTAAAGAATTCATGAGGATCAAGCCAACAGTGGAGAAAATCCTAAAAGAAATAAATCACAAAGAAGGAAAAACAAGTAATTTTCAGAACCACAGGAGAGGTGAACTACACCAGGTAGGCAACTAAATAAGGAGATTTGTCACTACAGCAAACAGAAAATAAAACTCAAAATGACAGGAAACAACAATCATATTTTAATAATAACATTGAATGTCAAAGGACTCAACTCCCCAATTAAAAGGCATAGACTGGCAATATGGATTAAAAAGCATAATCCACCTATATGCTGCTTACAAGAAACTCACCTTCAAGCCAAAGATACTCATACACTAAAGGTAAAAGGATGGAAAAAGATATACCATGCAAACGGAAATCGAAAACAAGCAGGGGTAGCAACACTTATATCTGACAAAATAGACTTTAAACTAAAACACATCAGAAGAGACAAAACAGGTCACTTCTTACTAATAAAAGGAACCATCCAACAAGAAGATATAACAATATTAAACATTTATGCCCCAAATGTGGGCACACCTGCATTCATAAAACAAATCCTTCAGGACATCAGGTCCCAAATAGACCCAAACACAATAATATTAGGAGACTTCAACATACCACTCATGCCACTAGATCGATCCTCCAGACAAAAGATGAATAAAGATTGTTCAGACCTAAAGCAAACCATAGACCAGATGGATCTAATAGACACATACAGATTATTTCAACCAGCAACAACTGAATACACATTTTTCTCAGCTGCCCACGGAACATTCTCCAAAATAGATCACATACTGGGTCATAAAGCAAGCACCAGCAAATTCAAAAGATGTGATATAATTCCCTGCATCTTCTCAGATCACAATGGAATGAAACTGGAAATTAACAACAGGAAGACTAAAAGTAACCACATAAATACATGGAGACTGAATGATACACTTCTGCACTAGGAGTGGATCAGAAAAGAAATAAGGGGAGAAATAAAAAGATTCCTAGAACTAAATGAAAACATAGACACAACGTACCAAAACCTATGGGACACTTTGAAGGCAGTGTTAAGAGGAAAATTTATAGCACTGAGTGCCCACATAAGAAAAACAGAAGACATCAAAATAAATAACCTAATGACACACCTCAAGGATCTTGAAAAACAAGAACAGTCGAATGCCAAAGCCAGTAGGAGGCAGGAGATAACTAAAGTCAGAACAGAAATTAATGAAATAGAGAATAAGAAAACAATACAAAGAATCAACAAAACAAGAAGCTGGTTCTTTGAGAAGATTAAAAAGATTGACAAACCACTAGCTAACCTAACCAAAAGAAGGAGAGAATCAACCCAAATCACCAAAATCAGAAATGAAAAAGGGGATATCACCACAGTTAGTGAAGAAATACAGAGGATCATAAGAAACTACTTTGAAAACTTATATTCCAATAGAATGGAAAACCTGGAAGAAATTGAGAGATTTCTAGACACATACAACCTACCTAAATTGAACCAAGAGGATATAGAATACCTGAATCAACCAATAGCAAGCACAGAGATAGAAACAGCAATAAAACGTATGCCATCAAAGAAAAGCCCAGGTCCAGATGGTTTTCCAGCCGAATTCTACAAAACCTTTACAAAAGAACTAAAACCAATACTTCACAAACTATTCCATGAAATTGAAAGAGATGGAATTCTTCCAAATTCCTTTTATGAGGCCAACATCACATTAATACCAAAGTCAAATAAAGACACTTCAAGAAAAGAGAATTACAGACCAATATCATTAATGAACATAGACGCAAAAATTCTAAATAAAATACTAGCCATGAGCATTCAAAACCATATTGAGAAAATTGTACATCATGATCAAGTTGGTTTCATCCCAGGAAAGCAAGGCTGGTTCAACATAGGCAAAACAATACACGTTATTCACCATATAAATCGAACTAAAAACAAGAATCACATGATCATTTCAATAGATGCAGAAAAAGCATTTGACAAAATTCAACACTCATTCATGTTAGGAACTCTACAGAAAATCGAAATAGAAGGAACATACCTCAACATCATTAAATCAATATATAAGAAACCCAAAGCCAACATCACATTGAACGGGGGAAAATTGCCAGAATTCCACTTAAAAACAGGAATAAGACAAGGTTGCCCACTATCACCACTCCTTTTCAATATAGTCCTCAAAACTCTTGCCAGAGCAAGAAAGAGGGTACTGCTACGTTGCTGAGAGTCTTGTTAAGTTGCTGAGGCTGTCTTTGAACATGTCTCAGTCTCCCAAATACTGTTAATACAGGCATGTACCACCATGCCTGGCCCAGAATGACTTTAAATGTGCATCTCTCTGGCTCACCAATTTCTGGACTGAATAGGATAATGAGAGATTCATTCCTGCACTGTAGCAGGCACCGTGAACAGTGGCATATATCCTCCCACTTAGTTCCCAGAATGTCTATCAAATTAGTCTTGTCTTAAAGATTTGGCCACAAACCAATGTCTTCAGCAATTTACCAGCTGAGCATCCTAATCAGAGAAAGATTTGGTGGGCTAGGCTCTTTTCTGAAAGGCCAAACCCTCTTGTATCACATAATCTCTGGATCAACTCTTAAGTAGGGTTGCTGACTGCATTCATGTTTGCACAGATCAAACACCTGTCCCTCCACAAATAGAGGAAAGTGTTTTGTCAGACAAAAATTTAATTTAGTCACGAATACCAATAAATTCCTCTGGAAACTGACTAGATCATTGTGAGGTAACTGTTCTTGATAGTAATTCTGCTACTATTTAGAACACCCATAGGTTTTTCCTGCATCTCATCTCTAACTTGAAAATGAGGGAATTTCAGTGAACATTTCCTAACATTACCTACTGCTTTTAAATAATGTTCTGGAATGAATGAGTGCATCCCTCTTCAGAGGAATTCTGGGTAGCTGTCATTGCTATAGAATGCATTGGGTCAGTTGATTTGTTCTAAGTTAGAACTGAGTTGATCTCCAAATTAGTGATTCAAGTGAAATGACCATGGGTCCTGTCCCCATGGACTTGGACATTAGGGATCAATTAGAGGAAAAAGAAGGATAGCTAAGGCTTGATGATATAAAGTTCTGCTTATAACATACAGAAACCTGTTCTTCTGTCTTCCATCAGTAGAACCTGAGGATTGTCAGTGTGAAATGGCTTATTCTGTTTTCTCTTGAACAAGGTAATGGCAAAGGAAGATGTTTTAACTAAGCAATAATTTATGGAAATATTTCACAAGGGAGTGAACTGTCTTCTAACTTCAGAATAAAGAGAATGATAGAGGTAGGAGCAGTGAGCAGTGAATGTTACAAGGTGTTTTTGAGAATTTCTTTGTAGTAATTTGTCAGATACAGAGTGTTTCTAAGGTCAGAGGAGAATTTGCTTTGACCTAGGGCTTGCTGGATCAGTGACATGATCTCATTGCATGGCCTGGCAGACTATGTTGCACACCCTGGTGTTTAAACATTTTAGAGAATTCATCAAATTGTCAGCAGGGAATTATGTAGTTATAAAACTACCTCTTCTCTGAAAATACAAACTCAAGAGCTTCAGAGAAAGTGAGTCAAATGATATCAATGAACTCAGTTGATTTGGGTTAGCTGTATTAGTGGTGTGGATGTGGTTTGCCTGTCATAAGAAATCTTTTTTTCTGCACAAAGAATAAGCAGTTGCATAGATCATTAAAAGCTAAAAGTAAACTTAAAATGTGAAAGAGGCAAGTGAGCCTGTTAATATTCTAGAGTGTGCTTCTGTGGAAAGGTGTGGCCTTAATTAAACCAATGAATTTCTCTGGGCCAGAGGCTTCTAGATAAAGTTTGGAATGGAGACTGGCAATGGACGCTTATGGAGGACCTACTATGTGGGAAGCACAGAGCTCACTTCCGTCCCTCTGTGCAGCTGTCATGTGACATTGTTAGGATTGAGTTATCTGAGGCTCAGTCTTGCATATTCTTTTTTGGCTGATTGTCCATAATACTTTTTCTTTTTTTTTTAACACAGTGGTTTATTTGTTTTTATTTAAATCTCTTCATGTATGGAATTCAAAGCACTGTATATTAGAGAGTGTATCTTATTTTCTGTTAGTTTCTTTTAAGACCTAAAAGTTTTTAAATACACTGGATCTATATCTATGTTGATATAGCTTAGTAGGTTATGTAGGCATTCATTTTGATTCTCTACATCATGAGCAGTCCACTTAATAACTGGCTCTCTGATAGCCTCTTCTTTCCAAACACTGAGATTCTTTCTGGACAAATTAAAGAGAAACTTTTCAAGGCCGATTTTCAGAAATTCCTCTTGTTACCATACTGCTTAAACCTTGAACACATAATTCCTTCTGCATTCCTTCTCTAGTTCTGGACACACATAAAATTCTGCAAGGGATTGCATTCCAATATAATTTTCAACATCCAGGTACCTTACAGAAAGTTGCTGACAAGCCTTTCTGACTGAAACGAACTGTAGCAGATCTGCTGCTTCAAGCAGGCTTTGAACATTTATTTTAGTTACTTCAATTTGGGATGTGTATGCATAATTTACAAGGCCTTCCAGAATATCATGGTGGATGCCAGAGAGTTTTGTTTTATTTTTTTAAATTTTTCTTTCATGTCGGCTGTGAACATGGTCTTAAAATAGTTGCTGCAAGCAGCTAAAACAGCGGGGTGACAATGGAAGATTATGCCCGAAGGGTAATATCAGTAAGTAATCCATGCAAGTAAATGTTCTGAATGCATCCAGGAAATCCACTGGATGCGCTGAATCCTTGCAAAGATAAAAAACTTCTTGACTCTGGTGGCTGCTCCTGGGCTAACCCTGAGTGGGGCCAGGGGTGCCTCTGAACCCTCATTGGAATTGGCGCTGCTGAGTTTGCCTGCTAGTGCAGCTCCAGCCCACAGGCAGCTCTTATTTTTTGTGCCCCAGCTGCTCCCCTGCTTACACCCTAACAGCCCTGCTCCAGCCTGGGCACTGGGCCACGCGCTGGAACTCCCCCACCGCCTGAGAGCGCTGTGACGCGGTGGAGTGGCCCCGCCCCTCGTCCCTATAGTACTTTTCAAAGTGTGCATTACTTGTAACTTTGGCAAAATCATTTCAGGGTCCTACAATTGCTACACTTGCATATATTATGTCCTGTCAAAGGAAGTTTTTTTTAAAAAAATTACATATTGAGCAATATTCCGTTTAGAATGACCAATAAAAGGCACTAGTCTTAGACCCACCTTGCAGCTATAGGAATAGTATTCAAGTTATAATGTAAGGAAGAGGGTGATGCTTCCTGCAGTTTTGGAACATAAAATTAGGTCTCATGACCAATAAGGAAAGATGCTTAGCATCGATAGAGATAGACCCTCATCTCTAACTCTAATGACCACACACATCGTATTGTAGGTTTGAGCTTATTGTTCTAAAATATCTGTACCACTTACTAAATTTTAACTACGTATTGTAGACTCTTGTATATTTTAATCCCCAAATCATGTGCATATGCACCAGCACTGCCATAAACCCCCAAAAGTGAACTTATTTAGGAGTGGATGCATGGTGATGGCGATCTTGTGTTTTCTCCTTTCCTACTGGGTCATGAGGTTTTATTTCTAAAGTCATAAGAAGCAGAGGCTGCCTATGGTCCCATCCAGTCTGTGGCTCAGTGCTATTGTGCACCTTCCAGGTTCCAGCCCAAGCATGCTCATTGTCAGTATTGGTCAACTAGACAGCTACCAAAATGAATTCCCATGTTTGGAAGATAGGCTCTTTTTAATTTATTTTTATTTTTTGGCAGTACTGGGGATTGAACCCTGGGGAATTCTACCTCCAAGCTACCCCAGCCCTATTTTTTATTCTTTATTTTGAAATAAGGTCTCACTAAGTTGCAGAGGGCCTCACTAAGTAACTGATGCTAGCAGCGAACCTTACAATCCTCCTGCTTTAGCCTCCCAAGTACTGGGATTACAAGCATGTACCACCACACCCGCCTAAGATAGGCTGTCCTTAACAACTTTATTCATGTTTACCAAAGTTATATAAAGAAAAAGTTGATTTTAAGTCACTAAATATGAATACTGGCAAAAATCTACTAATTGCTTTTCTTTCTGTTGAAGTCAATATTCCAAGATTAATATTATTCACAGGATATGACATCAGTATTTCTTTGATATTTAAGAGTACATACATACAAAGCAGAAAGTCTCATACCAAGACTATATAAGGGAAGAAGTCAAGTTGAGCTCAGTGATGCACACCTGTAAACCCAGTATATAGGAGGCTGAGACAGGAGGATTGCAGGTTGGAGGCTAGCCTCAGCAACTTAGAAAGACTCTGTTTCAAAATAAGAAATAAAATACAGCTGGGAGTATAGCTCATAGGTAGAACATCTCAGGGTTCAATCCTCAGTACCAAAAAAAAAAAAAAACCCAACAACAACAACAAAAAAAAAAAAGAAATGAAGCCAGGCATAGTGGTGCATACTTGTAATCCCAGTACTTGGGAGGCTGATACCTGAGGATCCGGGTTTGCAGCCAGCCTCAGCTACTTAGTGAAGCCCTCTGCAACTTAGCAAGACCCTGTTTCAAAAAATAAAGAATAAGCCGGGTGTGGTGGCACACAGTTGTAATCCCAGTCCTTGGGAGGCTGAGACTGGAGGATCTGGGTTTGTGGCCAGCCTCAGTTACTTAGGCCCTCTGCAACTTAGTAACTTGGAGGTAGAATGCCCCTGGGTTCAATCCCCAGTACCGCAAAAAAAAAAAAAAATGAACACATATATTAAAAATGTAAGAAATTTCATAATCATAGTTTATGAAAGTTTGGGACAGTAAATGAAAGAAAAAAGTGCCAGAATTGAGATGATTAAAGAGAAGAGAGGCAATAAAGCAAAGGTTTGCAAACTGAATTTGCTATGGCCCCCTTTTTTTAAAAAAAAAAATTTCCTCAGCAACTCCCTGGGAGCTTCCCCTGCTCTTTTTTTTATTTAGTGATTCCAATTGGACAACCCCACCCCCGATCTTCCCAGTGTTCCTCCTCACTCAGGGCGGTGGCACCACTTTGTGAATCTATGTGAAGTTACAGAAAAATTTCCCAAGACAAGGCCTGATCATTAAAAAAGTTAGAAAAAATTATCTGGGATGGGTTATTTATTCATTTTTTCTCTTTCTGATGATTAACATTTAAATTGGTTTTGTTTTACTAAATTAGTTAAATCTTTTTTTTTTTTCTTGCGGTACCGGGGATTGAATGCAGGGGCATTCTACCTCCGTGCTACGCCCCCGGCATTATTTTTTATGCTTTATTTTGAAACCGGGTCTCACGGAATTGCGGAGGGCCTCACTAAGGAGTGAGAGAGAGAGAGAGAGAGAGAGCTGAGGCTGACCACGAACCTGGATCCTCCGGTCTCCGCCTCCTAAAGTACTGGGATTACAAGCGTGCGCCACCATGCCCGACTATTAGTTAAATCTTAACAGGATAAGTACAAACATCTGTAAGGTATTCATCAAGAACCCACCACTGCTCATACCTTCTACTTGAACAACACTGCAGCCGCTTCATCCTCCTGTTGTACAATGTAAAAACTCAACAAGAGAACAGGAGGAGGCAGGAAGCATTCTCTCCAAAGCCCATGTGCTTCCAACTGGTCTGAAATGTGGAATTAGGCAGGATCTTTTGGAGAAGAGTGATAAATACATAAATAGAATTGAACGAATTTCTGTACGCACAGTAAAGGATTGACCAAACAATTACTAAACTTCAGATACTGAAATGATTAGAAATTTGAAGTAGTCATACAGGCTTCAAATCTCACCCCAGGCCTAAATATTTTTGAGAAAGCTATATTAGACCAATGAATACTACTTTTAATATTTAGAAAATGAAAATATCATTGACTAAATTTACAGAATTTGGCTGTGGAATGATTATAACAAATAGTGTGAAGAACAAACACATAAATTATATTACCCCACAGATTCCTATATAGAGAAAAAAAATCCTATGTATTTCTGTTACAGTATCTATACTTATTATCATACTTTTAATAGTTATCAGCTGTGAAATATAGAATGAAAAAACTTGCATATTATGTAGTCTGTCACCTTTATCTTCTATAATTTACTTGTCTGTGAAAAGTGTACAAAAATCTATGTATTTGATTTTGAAGTAAGTAGAGCCTCAGAAAATGGAGATAATTTTAGGGAAGAAAGAACATCCCAAAAATGTTGTAATTAAGGTGGTTCTTTTAGAACATATGATGCCTACACACTTCAAAACAGTGGTTTAGAATGATAGACACAATTTAGGAATGGTAGAGAAGTGTCTTTATAGACCATTAGAGTTAAAGCATCAAGGAGAAGATCATCGTCTACTGGCCTGGAGCAGTGCCAGTGGAGAGGGAAGGCCAGAGCGTGATGGTGCAGAAGAGGGCAAGGTAATTGAGGACAAGGATTTAAGCACACAGACAATTTCTGAGTCACACAGGACAGTTTCTATTGTGAATATTCCATGTGGAGGTGAAAAACTGGGAATTGTTGCTCCCTCAGTTTCTAAGATTTGTTAATAATCTTGAGTAACAATCCTGACCAGGAGTGACCAAAAAAAGAAATGATTTAGTTATTTATGTTTGCTGCATGTGGTATTAGACTTTGTATTTAAAGGCCACACATATGTCTTTGACTTGCTGAGAGGGTCACCAGAGACAATTTGAAAGAGAACATTCAATTCGGAAGCTAGACTCAATTGCACAAAATCTTCAGTGTTGAAGGAAATTCAACTCATTCTAAACAAACATTGATAAAGGTGGTTCCCTTTAATTCTCACTTCATGTTTAGTTCTTAGTGTTTGTTTCCATTTTCCTTTCAAGGAAGCTAACGCAGTACGTTTTCATGGAGAAATGGAACCAAACTTCAAGTGATTTCATTTTGTTGGGGTTGTTTCCACAAAATCAAACTGGCCTCCTTCTCCTGTTCCTCATCATCTTCGTTTTCTTCCTGGCCACGCTGGGGAACTCAGTGATGATCCACCTCATCCGTGTGGATGCCCGGCTCCACACTCCCATGTACTTTCTCCTCAGCCAGCTCTCCCTCTCAGACCTGATGTACATCTCCACCACTGTCCCTAAGATGGTGGTCAATTTCCTGTCTGGCCAGAAGAGCATCTCCTTCCTGGGGTGTGGTGTGCAGAGCTTCTTCTTCCTGACCATGGCAGGTTCCGAAGGCTTGCTCCTGGCCTCCATGGCCTACGACCGTTTTGTGGCCATCTGCTACCCCCTGCATTATCCCATCCGCATGAATAGAAGGATGTGTGTGAAGATGATCCTGAGCTCCTGGATACTGGGCTCCATCAACTCCATTGCACACACAGTCTATGCCCTTCACCTTCCCTACTGCAGGTCCAGGGCCATCAACCATTTCTTCTGTGACGTGCCTGCCATGCTTCCTCTGGCCTGCACGGACACCTGGGTCTATGAGTACCTGGTCTTTGTGAGCACAAGCCTGTTTCTCCTTCTTCCTTTCCTTGGAATCACTGCTTCCTATGGACGGGTCCTTTTTGCTGTTTTCCATATGCGTTCTAAAGAAGGAAGGAAAAAGGCCTTCACCACATGTTCAACCCACTTAACTGTAGTGACATTTTACTATGCACCTTTTGTGTACACTTATCTCCGGCCCAGGAGTCTCCGCTCACCAGAAGAAGATAAGACCCTGGCAGTCTTCTACACCATCCTCACCCCCATGCTCAATCCCATCATCTACAGCCTGAGGAACAAGGAAGTCCTGGGGGCAGTGACAAGAATATTTGGTGAATTCTCTTCCAGGAAAAAGTGATTATGGCAGTCTCAACTCCTCTTTCTTTATTTCTACTTTTCATTCTGATTACCACATACACACATACAATTTAAAATTTAGGGACACATTTGAAAATAAAATTAATTTAAATATATTAGTTACTATGCACCATTGTAATAACTATTAATATATTGACTTAGTTGACAGTGCCATAATCAATGCTAATATTAATAATATTGAGAGTATTATATATTATATTATTATACTCTATAGAATAATGTATACTAGTATATATTGCAAATTATATTAATATCTACACTGAAATTGACATACTTTCATTTGCGCATATTTAATATGAAATTACTACTGTGCTTATATACTTTGTTTTTATTCTAATTCCTCAAGCCCTGTATGTATTTTATGCTTATAGCATATAGCAACTTGGACTATGACATTTCAAGGATACTGCAGCCACATGGGGCCAAGGTCTACTGTTTTGGACAGCAGTGCTTTAGAGGAAGCAATAATGTGCTTTTAAAAGTGTGTGTGTGGGCCGGGTGTGGTGGTGCATGCTTGTAATCCCAGTACTTTGGGAGGCAGAGACCGGAGGATCCGGGTTCGCAGACAGTCTCAGCTCCCTCTCTCTCTCTCTCCCTGTCTCTCTCTCTCTCTACCTAGTGAGGCCCTCCACAACTTCGTGAGACCCGGTTTCAAAATAAAGTATCAAAAAATAGGGCCGGGGGTGTAGCGCGGAGGTAGAACACCCCTGGGTTCAATCCCCGGCACCACACACACAAAAAAAGTGTGTGTGTGTGTATGTATATGTGCGTATATCACCTCAAAACCACAATGAGGTATCAATCACCCAAGTTAGTGAGATAGGACATGGGGGGAAATAGGTGTGGGAAACTGCTCATGCAGAGAGCTTGTGAGCTGGGCACAGACAGATGCTTCTGCCTACCCATGGGCTTCCAGCCAGCATCAACTGGACCAAGTAACTGTCTACCTGACCACTAGAAGCTGCATCCTTGAGACAGCCCAGACTGGTTTCTCCTGGAGATGCACCAGAAAAATCTCCTGCCTGAACTTTACTTTTTTACACATTAAGACTGATTGCTGAATGTACCCACATAGCCCTTAATTGATAATTAGATGGTAATAAAGCCAAACAAGTTTCCATGAAAGGTCCTCTTAAGGCCAAAGATATTCATCCATATTCAAATCCTGCTTATGAATATGACCTCCTAAAACAATATGGACCACAAACTGCCTGTCTGTGGATGATTCAACCTTAGTACACCCACGCTCCCCTTTCTTGTGAGTTTCGCTTTTGCAATAAACCTCTTCGTCTGCCCTAAATCCTGATGTGTCCTGAAACTCCTTTCTGTGATGACCATCAGGAACCTGGAGGGTTTTTTTTTGTGTGTGTGTGGTACCGGAGATTGAGCACAGGGGCGTTCTACCTCCGCGCTACATCCCCAGCCCTATTTTTTTATACTTTATTTGGAAACCGGGTCTCACGAAGTTGCGGAGGGCCTCACTAAGTAGAGAGAGAGAGAGAGAGCTGAGGCTGGCCGTGAACCCAGATCCTCCGGTCTCCGCCTCCCAAAGTACTGGGATTACAAGCGTGCGCCACCACGCCCGGCTACCCTGGAGGGTTTTAAGTAGAGGTCTTCTCTGCTCCAAAAGACCTGCTCAGACACCTTAGCAGAATGGTCCCAATAAAAAAGACAGCATGTGTCAAGTGCTAGCCAGGATATAGAGGAAGGGAAACTCATGTACTTTTGGAGGGAATGTAAACAAGCACAGCTATTATGAAAACAAATATGGAGTTTCCTCAAAACTCAGCCATAAAGAAGAACAAAATAACATCATTTGCAAAAAAGTGGAAGGATCTGGAGAACATTATGTTAAGCGAGATCAGTCAATCACAAAAAAAGAAGGGACATATGTTTTTATTAATATGCACAACCTAAGGAGTAGTAGGGTCACACAAGGGACTCTGGTTGATAATGGAGAACCCTCAACAGAACAAGGGAAGTGGTACAAGGGAAGGGGGAGGGCAAGAAAGAAGGGAATTAATGGAATTACTATCATAAATAACATGTACATGTGAAAATATACCAACATCATTCTTGGTACTTCATACGGGTGGGGGGAGGCGGGGGCACCAAGAGCTGTGTGCATATATGTTAACATCAAATAGATATTCATTGCAATGTAAGACTCCAATGCACCAATAAAAGCACGTTAAAAAAAATTTAAAAATAACACTGCTCTATGATTCAGCAATCCCACTACTGCTTATGGACCCAAAGGAAATAAAGTCAGTCAGTAGAACAGACACCTGAACTCACATATTTACTACAGACCTATTCCTAATATCCAAGATGTGGAATCGAACAAGATGCCCATCAACAGATACACGAATTAAAAAATGTTGTACATGTTCACAATAGAATACAATTCAGACATAAACAGAATGAAAGCCTGTCGTTTGCAGCAACAGGGATGGCAGTTAATGAAAGCCAGTAAAATAAATGTGTCAGACACAGAAGACAAATACCATGTGATCTCAGTCATTTGTGGAAACGAAAAGTTTACTAATAGAAGAATGGAGTAATATAGTCATCATGAGACTGGAAAGGATTGTACACTTGGGAAAGTGAAAAAGGCGAGTAAAAGGGCATCAAAAAGTGAATGAATTACTAATGGTTTTCTGTAGAAGAGAAGGGTAAGTGTTGGCAAGGGTGATCTACAGTATACTTGAAAGTATCTACAGAGTATGAAAGTTGCCAATAAACACAAATGATTAATGATTGAGGAGTTGAAATTGTTTATTACCCTGATTGGATCATTACATATTATATACAGGTATCAGATTATCCTAGAGGACCCCATAAAATGTATTAATATTATGTCTCAATAATAATAATTAAGCATATTAGTCTTGGCGAGGTCAAGTTCATGAAGATGAGCTCCTGTATTGACTCTAAACCACAACAGCCACCCTGTAAAGTACCCCATACTGACAGTGTCTTCTCAAGGGACATCCAAATGTGGATGTCCATTAAGAAAATGTAAAGAATTCCTCAAATCATTGTCATCTGCCAGAGTTCATGGAGACACAGTCCCAGGGTACTTTGTTTAACCCTGAATCCTTCGCTTGATCACCATTCTTGAAACTCCTTATCCATAATACCTGCTATCACTCCAACTTACTAATGAGCAGCTTCTACATCTACAGTCAGAAAATGAAGCTCAATCACTGGTCAGAGCCTTTGATATCTCTACTGGTTTGAAGAACATGATGAAATTCCTTATAGGAATATTTTCTTGTAAAATATTTATGTTTACATGTTTTGAGGATGATCCAGCATAGAGGACAATGGAAAAAGGAAATGGTGGTAAGAGATGAGCTCCATGCAAGAGGAGAGAGAGTGAATTTAGGCAAGAGGGGGTCATTTCATGCCCTGTCACAGTAACCAAGACTGAGTAGATGTTCCAGACTGAAGGAGTCTGATACTTTTAGTAGGATAATTTGAATTATGAATGTTCATGTTTTCATACCATATCTATTCCTTTTCCTAGATGAATCAAAGAACTGTGGAAGTGGGTTGGGAATTGAAGGAGGTGTGTATCACAACATTTTAAAGAGTTTCAGAGACTAAAAATATGCTGTGTTGTGCCAAAAGGACCAATCTGAGATTTGGGTTCATAAGTGAGAATTAAGACCCATCATGATGGTTTAGACTTTATTTCAGCCATGTGTCATTTCAGCCATGTGGATCTCATAGGCCTGGTGACAGGCTGGGGTGGAGTTTGGATAGGTTGGATTTGTTCAGATAAATGCAAAGAGTGACACTTAATATATACGGGGAGATGGGAGTTATCCAGAAAGGATGAACAGCAACAATGAAATATCTGTATGTGTTTATAGTTTATCCACTCCTAAAACTTGAAGTAATGAAAATCATTTGGTAAGTTTTATACTTCATCATATTTCCATCAAAAGAGTGACTGATATTTATTGAGTTAAATCTCATTGAATAACATTCTCTCGTGTCTTCCTACGATAAAAGATTCCAGGTCACAGAGTGACATTAAGTGTCCAGAATGACATTAAATGTCCACCTTTCTGGCTCACCAGTTTTGACTAGAGAGGATAATAACAAATCCTCAGATCTACCCATTCTTGGCACTGAAATCAGTGGCATAATCCTCCCACTTAGTTCCCATAATGTCCTTCAAATTAGTCTTGTTTTAAAGATTTGGTCTTTCAGCAATTTGCCAACTGAGCTTCCTAATTAGAGGAGGATATGTGCTCTAGACTCTTCTCTGTGAGGCTAAATCCTCTTGTATCAAAAGATCTCTGAGTCAACCCTTAAGTAGGGTTGCTGGCTGCATTCAAGTTTTCACGGATCCACCATCTACCATCAACCAACAGAAGAAAGTGTTTTGTCAGAGCATAATTTAATGTAATCCAAATCATCCATAATTTTCTCTGAAAATTTATTATACCTTAGTGAGATAACTGTTCCTGATAGTAATTAGGCTATTATTTAGAGGAACACATATAACGTTTTTCTGCATCTCATCTCTAACTTGCAAAT
Organism: Glis glis; assembly: GCA_004027185.1. NCBI lineage: Eukaryota > Metazoa > Chordata > Mammalia > Rodentia > Gliridae > Glis > Glis glis. The sequence goes on along the minus strand of PVJS01007226.1, from coordinate 7,070 downwards.
GAGGGGATTTCAGTGAACATTTCCTTAACATTGCCTACAGCTCTCAAATCATGTTCTGTAATAACTGAGTGTATCCATTGTCACAGGAATTCCTGGTAGCTGGTGACTGCTACAGAATGAATTGGGTTGGTTGATTTGTTCTAAGTTATAACTGAGTTTATCTCCAAATTAGCAATTCAAGTGAAATGGCCAAGGTTCTTGTCGCCAGGGATTTGGACATTCGGGAGTAATTAAGTGAGAAGAGGGATGCATAAGGCTTGATGGTGTAAGATTCTGTGTATAACATACAGCATCCTGTCCTACTCCTTACATCAGTTGAACCTAAGGGTAGTCAGTGTGAAATGGCTTATTATGCTTCCACATGAACAGGATAATAGCAAAAGAAAATGTTTTAAGTAATAATTTATGCAAATATTTCACAAAGACTGAGAAGTGTCCACTGACTGCAACATAAAGAGAATGTTAAAGGTAAGAGCGGTGAGCAGTGAATGTTACAACCTGTTCTTGACCATTTCATTCTATTTTTTGGCAGATACACAGGTCACAGGAAAGTTTGCTTTAATCCAGGGCCTGCTGACATTGTGGCATAGCCTGGTGGATTATGTGAGCAAGGTTTCTTTTTTAACATTGTAAAGAATTCAAGGGACTGTTAGCAGAGAATTGTGTAGTTATAAAACTACCTCCTCTCTGAAAATTCAAACCCAGGAAATTAAGGCAAAGCCAGGTGTGGTCATACTTGCCTGGAATCCCAGTACTTGGGAGACTGAGACTGGAGGATCACAGGTTCAGGGCCAGCCTCAGCAATTTAAGAGACCCTCAGAAACTCAGCAAGACTCTGTTTAAAAATAAAAAATCAGAAGGGATGGGATGTAGCTCAGAAGTACAACACCCCTGGGTTCAATCCCCAGTAACACACACACACACACACACACACACACACACACACACACACCTTCAGACAAGGTGTGTCAAGGATATTATTGAACTGAGTTGATTTGGGTTAGCTTTAACTAAAAGAGATATTAGTTATGGAGTTTGTGTGTCATGAGGAAACCCCTTCTGATGCACAAAGAACAAGAAGTTCCATAGCAAATGGACAAGCTAAGAGTGAACTTAAAATGGAAAAGGAGGCAATATGAGCCTGTTAATATTGTAGAGCTTGCCATTCTGGAGGGGTGTGACCTTAACTAAAACAATGAATTTTTGTGCTTCACCCTCCTGCTCTACAGGGTGAAAACTCAACCAGAGAACAGGAGGAAGGAAGCACCCTCTCCAATGCCCATGTGCTTCCAGCTGGTCTCAAATGTGGAATTCGGCCGGATCTTTTGGAGAAGAGTGATAATTACACAAATAGAATTGAATGAGCTAGTATGTACATAACAAACCATTGCTCAAACAATTACTAAATTTGGGAAGTTGAAATGATTAGAAATTTGAAGTAGTCATACAGGCTTCACATCTGATCCCTGGCCTATCTGTATTTGAGAAAGTTATTCTTCACATCAATGAATATTACTTTTAATATTCTGAAAATGAAGCTACTGATGTCTAAATTTAAAGTATTTGTGTTGTGTAAAAATTGTAACAAATAATGTGAAGAATAGTCATATAAAGTATAGTATTTCAAAGATTCTTATAGAGAGAAATAATACCGCTGTGTATTTCTGCTATAGTATCCATACCCATGTCATAGTTCCATTATCACACTATTTATAGCTTGCAGCTAAGAAAAATTGAATAAAAACTTGCATACTATGTACCCTCCCATTTTCCTGCATAATTTATGAGCATGAGGGAAAAAGTATATGTAAAAATCTATACATTTGATTTTGAGGCTTTGTAGGGTTTCAGAAAATGGAAATATCAATAGGGTAGAGAGAATATCCAGTAACCCAAATATGATATTATAATTAGGGTGGCTCTCATATGATATATTATGCCTGCACAGTTCAAGAAAAATGGTTTTGAATGATGGACACATTTTGGAACTGCAGGCAGGTATCTTTATAGACAGAGAGAGCGTTGAGGAGTAGGTCATGATTTATTGGACTGGAGCAGTGCCAGTGGGGAGAGAAGACCAGAAAGTGAAGGTGCAGAAGAGGATGAGGTAATTGAGGACATGGATTTGAGCACACAGACAATTTCTGAGTCACACAGGACAGATTATACCGTGAATATTCCATATGGAGTTGAGATATTAAGAATTGTTGCTCCCTCCGTTTCTTAGACTTGTTAATAATCCTGAGTAACATTCCTGACCAGGAGTTATGTAAAAAGAAATGATTTAGCTATTTATGTTTGCTTCACGTTGTGCTAGACTTTGTATTTAAAGGCCATAATTATGTCTATGACTTGCTGAGAGGGTCACCAGAGACAACTGGAAAGAGAACATTCAATTCAGATGCTAAAATCAATAACACAAAATCTCCAGTGTTGGAGGAAAATCAATTAGTTGTAAACAAACATTGATAAAGTTGGTTCCTTTTTATTCTCCTGCTTCATTTCATGCTTAGTTCTTAGTGTTTGTTTCCATTTTCCTTTCAAGGAACTTAAAGAAGTACGTTTTCATGGAGAAATGGAACCAAACTTCCAGTGATTTCATTTTGTTGGGGTTGTTTCCCCCAAATCAAACTGGCTTCCTTCTCCTGCTCCTCATCATCTTCATTTTCTTATTCGCCATTCTGGGAAACTCAGGGATGATCCACCTCATCCGTGTGGATGCCCGGCTCCATACTCCCATGTACATTCTCCTCAGCCAGGTCTCCCTCTCAGACCTGATGTACATCTCCTCCACTGTGCCCAAGATAGCAATCAACTTCTTCTCTGGCCAGAAGAGCATCTCCTTCCTGGGGTGTGGTGTGCAGAGCTTCTTCTTTCTGACCATGGGAGGTTCTGAAAGCTTGCTCCTGGCCTCCATGGCCTATGACCGTTTCGTGGCCATCTGTCACCCCCTGCATTATCCCATCCGCATGAGTAGGAGGATGTGTGTGAAGATGATCATGGGCTCCTGGATACTGGGCTCCATCAACTCCATTGCACACACAGTCTATATTCTTCACCTTCCCTACTGCAGGTCCAGGGCCATCAACCATTTCTTCTGTGATGTGCCCGCCATGGTGTCTCTGGCCTGCATGGACACCTGGGCCTATGAGTACATGGTTTTCCTGAGCACAAGTCTGCTCCTCCTCTTTCCTTTTCTTGGAATCACTGCTTCCTATGGACGAGTGATTTTTGCAGTCTTCCATATGCGTTCTAAAGAGGGAAGGAAAAAGGCCTTCAGCACATGTTCAACCCACTTAACTGTAGTGACATTTTACTATGCACCTTTTGTCTACACTTATCTCCGGCCCAGGAGTCTCCGCTCGCCAGAAGAAGATAAGATCCTGGCAGTCTTCTACACCATCCTCACCCCCATGCTCAATCCCATCATCTACAGCCTGAGGAATAAGGAAGTTCTGGAAGCTGTGACAAGAGTGTTTGGGGGATTCTCTTCCAGGAAAAAGTGATTGTTGCTGTCCCATGTCCCAACTTCTCTTTTTTTATTACTCTTTCCATGCTGACTAGCACATGCTAGAATAGTGCTCTCCAATAGAAATATACAACAAATCACACATGCAATTTAAGATTCTCTCCTGAAGTATTTAAACATTAAATTAATTTAAATAATATATTATTATATACAACTATAATTACTATCAATATATTGATTTAGCTGTTATTAATGTAATCAATGTTTGTATTAATAATATTGATATTATATATTATGTTACATTATTATAATATATTTTGTGGAATAGAGTATATATGACTGCATTCATATTATTATTAATAATATGTACAAAGATTGCAATATTATCATTTCTGTATATTTAATAGGAAGGTACTGTTGTACTTGGGTACTTTGTTTTTATTTTTCATCCTCAAGCCTTGTGTCTATTGCATGCTTGCATACAGTAACTTGGACTACATACATTTCAAGGGTGCTGCAGCCACATGGGGCCAGTGTCTACTATTTTGAACAGCAGAGTCTTAGAGCAAACAGTAACATGCTTTTTAAGGAAAAGTGTATATATACATAAAGTATATATACATAAAGTGTATATATACATAAGGAAAAGTGTATATATATATATATATATATGTATATGTATATAGCACTTTAAAACTACAATAAGCCATCAATCACCACAGTTAGCAAGATAGGGCATAGGGGGAAATAGGTATGGAAAACAGCTCATGCAGAAAGCTTGTGACATGGGCTCAGGTGGGTGCTTCTGCCTAATCACAAGCCTCTTGCCAGAAGTAGTCTACCTGATCACTAGGAGCTGTATCCTGGAGTCAGCTTCAACTGGTTTCTCTTGCAGGAACACCAGAAAAATCTTCTGATTGAACTTTACCAGTTTTTCTCATTAAGATTGATAGTTGAATGTACCCACACACCCCTTAGCTGCATAATTAGATGCCAATGAAGCTGAGCAGGGTTCCATGACAGGGCCTCCCAATGCCAGAGACCTTTATCCATATTTGGTCCCTGCTTATGAATAGTAGCTCCTTAAACAATATGGACCAAAACCCTCCAGTCTGTGGGTACTTTATCTCTTAGCAATCCCACACTTTCCTTTAGTGTGTGTTTCTCCTTTGCAATAAACCTCTTTGTCTGCCCTGAATCTTGATGTTTCCTGAGACTCCTTTCTGCAATGACCATCAGGAACCTGGAGGGTTCGAGGAGAGTTCTCCTCTGCTCCAAGAGACCTGTTCAGACCCCTGACCAGAGACAGAGAGAGTGACACTAATCAAAAAGACAGGGTGTGTCAAGTGCTGAGATATAGAGAAAGGGGAACACTCATGTACTGTTGGAGGGACTATAAACAAGTACAGACATTTTAAAAACCAATATGGTTTTTAAAGTTTAAATAATAGCACTCTATGCTATTTAGCTGTTATGCTAAGTAGCTCTATGCTACTAATTATGGACCCATGGGAAATAAAGCCAGTCTATAGAACAAGCACCTGAACTCACATATTTGTCACAGTCCTATTCACAATAGCCAAGATATGGGATCAAACAAGGTGTCCATCAACAGATACATGGATAAAGAAAATATTGTATATGTTCACAATGGAATATAATTCAGATATAAACAGAATGAAAACCTGTCATTGCGGCAACAGGTATGACACTGAAAGCCAGTAAAAGAAATGTGCCAGATACACAAATACACAAAGACAAATACCATATGATCTCATTTATTTGTGGAAATTAAAAGTTTACTCACAGAAGGATGGAGTAATAAAGTGGTCATGAGACAGAAAAGGACACTAGGGGAGACAAAAAAAGTGGGAAAAGGGCATCAAAATAGTTGGAGTGGAGGAATTACTTCTGGTTTTCTATAAAAGAGTAGGGTCATTTTTGTCTAGGGTGAGCTGCAGTATACATAAAAATATCTAGAAGACTATGAAAGTTGCCAAGAAACAAAAATGATTAATGACTGAGGAGTTGATAGTGTTTATTACCATGATTTGATCATTACACATTATATACATGTAGCAGATTATCTTATAGGACCCCATAAAATGTATTAATATTATATCTCAATGACAATAACTAAGCACATTAGTCTTGGTGAGGCCAAGTTCATGTTGATGAGCTTGTGCATTGACTTTAAACCACCATAGGCACTCTGTACAGTGCCCCCAGGCTGACAAAGTTTTCTCAAAGGACCCCTTCATCCTGGGATAAGCATACCTTCATGTCCATTAAGAAAATGGAAAGAATTCCTCAATTCATTGCAGCCCCAGTGTTATGACGATACAGTCTCAGGGTCGTTTGTTTCACCCTGGATCCTCACATTGATCACCACTCTTGACATTCTCTAGCCATGATACCCACCATCAGGCCACATTAATAATGAGCAACTTCCATCTCTATAGACAGAAAAAAGATCAGTCTCTGGTCAGGGCCTTTGATATCTGTATTGGTTTGAAGAGTGTGGTCAAATTATATATACATATCCAATCCTTTTAAATTATTTTTATGTTTTAAGGATGATCCAACAGAGAGGAAATTGGAAAGAGAAAATGGTGATAAGAGATGAGCCCCATGCAAAAGGAGAGAGGGCTAAGTTAGGCAAGAGCCGGGTCATTGCGTGTCCTGTCACAGGAAACAAGACTGAGTAGATGGGTCCAGAGAGAAGGAGAATGGTATTTTAGTAGTAGAATTTGACTTATGAATGATCATGGTTTCATATCACATTTATTCTCTTTCCTAGATGAATCAGAGAACTGTGGAAATTGTTGGAGATTAGAGGAGGAATATATCACATTTTAGAGAGTTTCAGAGACTAAAAACATATTGTGTTGTACCAAAGGGGCCAATCTGAGATTTTTGTTCATAAGTGGGAAAATTAAGATCCATCATGATGGTTTGGACTTTCCTCCAGCCAAGTTTCATTGTTCCATGTGTGTCTCATAGCCCTGGTGACAGGCTGGGATGGGTTTTGCTGGGTTGGAGTTGTGCAGATAAATTCAATGTGTGACCCTTCATATGAGGGGGAGATGAAGGTTATCCAGAAAGGATGAACAACAACAATGAAATATCTGAATGTGTTTATAACTTACTCACTCCTAAATTTTAAAGCAATGGAACTCATTTGGTCAGTTTTGTACTTCATTATATTGAAACAGGGGTGTCTCCTCTTACAGGGTTCTTGTCCAGTGTATTTTGATGAGTGACGTCCAAGGACTAGTGAAGGGCATAGAAATATGAACATTTATTTTTTATTTATTTATTTTTTTTTTGCGGTACCGGGGGTTGAACGCAGGGGCGTTCTACCTCCGCGCTACGCCCCCGGCCCTATTTTTTTTTTTTATACTTTATTTTGAGACCGGGTCTCACGAAGTTGCGGAGGGCCTCACTAAGTAGAGAGAGAGAGAGAGAGAGACAGAGAGAGAGAGAGAGAGACAGGGAGAGAGAGAAAGCGTGCGCTCGCACCCGCGCACGTGCTCGAGCTGAGGCTGGCTGCGAACCCGGATCCTCCGGTCTCCGCCTCCCAAAGTACTGGGATTACAAG